>JAAAKO020088707.1:0-22403 GCA_010015015.2 Bolitophila cinerea
AATTTTAAATAAAACGGAAAATCGTCTGACAACAAAACCGATAATACATGAAATATTGTAGTAACGATAAAATGTATGTATAATCGATTTCTAGGAAAAACAAATGATTAAGCACATTTATTATTATATTATCAAAACAAAGAGATACTTTACGGGCAATTTGTTTAGACAGTACGCAACCAAATAAATTAAATCAATTTTTGTTTTCTTTCTTACATATGTTTGTTATATATATTTAAGTCAGAACAAATATAATATATATATATATATAAATATCAAAAGAATCATCTGAAATTATTTTAAATGTCAGAATTAAATTAGTTCGAATTCGGCTTATCACATAAGCCCCGTTTCGAAAGTAGGTTAATTCTTACATGCAAAAAAAACACGGCAATTTTAAGATTGTAAAAATCAAAAAAAATTAGAGAAAAATGTTGGTTACGATGTTTTTCCGGGAAGTTATCGATATATTCGATAAGAAAACTATTGAAAAACTATTATACATAAGGATTACAAAAATAGAACATAAATTTTGAAAACAACTTCAAGTTCCTCGAAACTGCGAATAAAACATGTAAATCTTTATAGAAGTTGCGGTGCCAAATATTTTTGATAAATCAAAATAATAGGTTTTTATATAACGAATAACGGAACAGGTTTTTGGTTCTCTACGGGTCCTAAAAACTATTGAGGTTTAGTTTCCGGTTTCAGTTTTAGATGTTTATATCGGTTCCAAGGGTTTTGGTTCTCGGTCAGACTTCCCTGTTGGTATAAATCACCATCTGTCCTTGAATCCCGTGTCAGAAATATGGAACATACGGTCGTGAGTGTTTGAAAAAATTATTTCCATCAATGAAGGCATAAAAGGCTCATTACCCATGGTCTGACCTTTTGTAAACTGTATAGTGTACAGATTTCTGTGTCTGTATGTCTGGATGTATATACAAAAAATATAAAGACAGAATCTTCGTTTAAATTTAGAGACCAAGTTGATCGCTTGTCTATCTGTGTTTCAACTATGCTAACTATAAAAAGGCGGGTTAATTTATATTTGTTTTCAACTTTGGATTAAAGAGAAAGTGTGATAGAGATAAAAATAGAGATAGAATAAGAACAATTACGATAGCAATTAAGATTCTTTTTTCTTTTTGACAGATAGGCTGTATATCTTGCGTTATCACAAAAGCATTGACGGACCTCAAGTCACGCCGAGTTTTTTTCAGAAACCAAAAATTATCAAGGTAAACCTGAACACAAATTCGATCATTTATAATATTTTACTTTCATTTGCATGTTTCAGAGAATGGGGATTACTGCATAACCTGTTTTGGTCACAATCTGGAAATTCATTTGCAAACGTCACGTTTGGTGGTTTTACTCTGATCACCATTTTGATGCTAATTGCTAGGTCTGAATATTTATATTGTATTATAATTTATGTATTATTATTAATTTTACACAGGCTAATGGATATTCGATCTGGTCAGACGATAATCGAGAAAATATTTTTAGTGGTCGGATTTCTATGTTTTTGTGCCATCGGTGGAGTGGTGCTTTCAGCTTTTGATCAAGTACCCGAGGATCTTCAAGAAAATGCAATAATTCTATGTGTTATATCGTTTTTGGTTGCAATACTTATGCTCATCGACTTAGGTGAACAACGAGAAAAAACGTCTCGATCAGTAACTAATTTGTTACCTAAAAATGATAAATTGGAACAAAACCATGATCCAGGAATTAGTGCAACCTCACAAAGTTCACAAATCAAAATGACACCAGTGGGTACGGACGAGGAAGATACTCATGAGGATTTTGCACGAAATGGAAACTATCATCGAACAGACATTGTTCAAACAGAAACGTTCCCTCCAGTACAACAACCAGTTTTTGAAAAAATCCTGCTACCTGAGAAAAGGCGTCCCTCTAGACATTATATTACAGAAAACCGAGAGACTGCGAAAACACATGATTATATAAATGGATATGGTAAAATGATGTCAACTATAGACGACACCACTGAACAGTATGAAAAGCATCGACGGGATGAGATGGCTTTGCAGGCGCACACAGCTACACTGGTTGAACATTATAAAAGGTCTAATTCACCGTACTCAAAAGACTACCATTACAACATTGACAACCAAACTAGAATTGTGGAAAAGCCAAAAATAAAACAATCTACACATCAAAACAAAGCCAAAAATGGAAATTTACAACAGCATGAAGAAAGTTGCCAACGTGGAATAATTAAACCAATAACACCATCCCAGCCAGGATTTGTAGCTCAGGCAGCTAGAATGTGGGATAGTAATAATTGTACAACATCAAATCTACAAATTTCAAAACGATATTGAAAAATCATAAACAAAAATATGTCACCAATTGATAAACGGATATTTAAGAAAGAATACGTTTACATTTTTTATAGTTATTTTTTTTTACATTCGAAATATAAAATATGTATGTATATATATGTAATAATTAAAAAATAGATTAAAAAAATGTTTTAAGAAAATATTGAATTTGTTAATGGTAGTTCGAGTATATAGTAAAGTGTACCCGCTGCAGGGTATTTTTATAAAAAACGTAATATTTTATACAATTTGATATAAAGGGTGGAGAGGGGTTAAATGCAAAAAAAGGCCTAATAACATATGTAGCCCTAAAGTTTTTGGGTCATGTACTCAATATTTTAGGAGAAGCGTCGACTTCATCGACTGACTCATACGAAATTTAATAAAAGCTAAATAGCATCATAGGATTAACCTTTTATAAAAAATGGCATAATTAATTCCGTTTTTTCCTCCGCCTCCTTCCTCTATAGCAAATTGTCAGGTGAGATGCCCACTAATTTTAAATTTTATATATTTAAAATACCTGCAAAACACACTTACCGAAATATTTTTTTCTATTTTTTTTTTACAAATCTTTGAACCTTTTCCTAACCTTAGGGGTCCTTTCATATAATTAAAATATTGATATTTGGTGTTGGAAAGACCCTTTTGAGGGAGGAGGGAAGAAAAGTCCTCAGGCACTTAATCTAAAATGCATTTTCGCCAAATAAATTTTATATAATAAATACATATTATTTTAAGGAATCTGACCCCCGCTACAGAAGATATGCTAAAAATCATTAAAATAATAGTATGCATTTTAGTTTAAGTGCCTGAGTACTTTTTCTCCCCCTCCCCCCTCAGAAGGGTCTAAACTGCGTTGTACTTTTACCAAAATATATAACTGGATACAATATCATATTACATTATGATGGATTAAGTATTTTACTTCTACTCAATTCAATTTTTCATATATACTTTATTATACCTCATATCTCTTAAACTGGGTATAATTACTTCTTCTGAAAAATTGAGTAAATATTTTAATTTGCACAAAGAAAAGAAATTATATAATAAAATAATATAGTTGATGTTGATACACACAAATAAATGAATTTAAAAAAAAAAATATCCGGTTGGGTGTTATAGATAATAATGAGACATAAATGTCCAGCTGGGACATTATTTATACACATGTAATTTTTGACATTGACGTTTTAGGTTGCTTTTCTAATCAAGTGCGTTTTGACGATTTGTGGTTTGTTTTTAATAATCTACAATTTAAGGATACAGAGAAGTCTCCCAAGACATCTTCAAGAACTTATCATGTCACTCGCTTTAACCAGGTAAATTACGTAAAAAAATGTCTGTTTTTGTCCTAGTCGAATTGTTTGGACAAAATGTAGATACTAAAAATTAAATACCATTTTGATTATGTAAACGATTTTCACGTTGAAATGAAGAAAATGGTACATCAAAGTAAATGCGTTGTTAAATATGCCATATAGGCACAGGCATTTCCAAGGTTCCCACATTCTAAAAAATATGTATATTACTTTAAGCAACTTAAAATTACGATTATGATGTTTTCTACTATTTGGAATATTCAGGTCACTATGCTTTCGGTCGCTGTCGCACCAGATGATGACCTCTGGATCTCTTCTGAACGGCGCTCGAAGTGTAACAATTAGAGTTGTGCAGCCACCCGGTCTTGACAAACTCTCCTACGAGGAGAAAAATGTACTCTTGAAACGTGAGATGTCTCCTCATCTAACAATCTATAAGTTCCAGCTCACCAGCATGTTATCGATTACCCATAGATTCACTGGTAAAATCACAATAATTATAAATTATTATTATTTACCTAAAGCAATATTTTGATTTTAGGTATGGCGCTGACAGGCTATGCGTCCGCTCTGGGACTCGGTGCACTCGTACTGCCACATGATTTTTCATTTTACATTACAATGATCGAAGGTCTGAAGCTTAGTGTTCCGGCATTGGCTTTAATCAAGTTCTCATTAGCTTTTCCGGCTACTTTCCACACCTGCAACGGTGTTCGTCATCTGTTCTGGGACATGGGAAAATTCTTAAAGTTAGGTGAGGTATATTCCTCTGGCTACATTATGCTTGGATCAGCATTGGCTTTAGCTGTTGTACTAGCCGCATTGTAAATGCGAAACACTTGTAAATGTACGTTAAAAGTTTGAAATGGAATAAATATAATATGTAAACAAATAAAGATTATCATAAAAAGTATTCCTGAGTTTAGATAAATTGACGGAACACCTTTATTTTAATGAAATACAGATTGCATTTTTTAAAGTTTTCTTTATTATTTCAATACAATAACAGATACGGAAACATTGAGCCATCATGCTCTTTTATTCATATATAATACAAAGTTTGAAGATTGCACACATCACATAACTGCGATAACATAATAATAATAAATATTTACTAAATTTGAAATGCCAAAACGGGACGAAATAAGGTTAGGTACGAAACAATTTAATATATAATTCTTTTTTTGAATTCGATTAATGATAAATAATATAAATACATCATTTGGTTGCTACATTTCATAGAGGTTAAAACTTTAAAAACTGTAACGAAATGTTTATAAGAAATAATGTTTCTTGTAGAGAGACAATTTACTGCGTCCAACGCAGATAACAACTAAATCTAAATATATATTATAATATTGAATAATAATTAATAAATGAACCTAACGAAACGACATCAAAGGATTTTGATTCGTCTGTAAGTAAATATAGTGGCTCGAATTTCGATTTTTTAAATGAACGATGTATTTTTTCTTAGAAACTAATTCAAATGAAATAACAAACAGATCGAATTACATGATAGCGGGAATTTAAGAAAATTAATAAATAATTTAACCGCTTTTTAATTGTTAAACATAAATCTATCTATAATTGTATAATAGATATTTATTTTAAACATATAAGCTGTTTATACACGTTGAAAAGTTGGTTTTAACATTGGACTGAAATTATAAATAATTTTGTAATGTGTTTTTTTTCGATCTGTAATTTTGTGGTTATACTGACAGATCAACGTTCATATTATGAAGCAGCTGGCTTTCAACAATATTTGCTGATATTGAGCGAAAATGTTTTACTAGTTGTAGAATTATATAATTGCACCGAATTCGTTATTATATCTAATTCTATGAACTTACTTGCAATATAGATTTTAAGGAGAATATCTTTTTATAAACAAAAGCAATCGTCCAAAAAACAATATTCTTCACTAATTCGTTCAAGTAATGCCCGTATAAATGGATATGATTGTTAATAAGTGTAACTAAAATTCTCCATCACTAGACTCGGTCGATGGTGATGAGTTCTGGTTCACATTTACAACGCCACTGTGAAACGTCTGCGAGCGTGGAACATTATTGGCATTGGGGCTACAAATAAAATCACAATTACACTTTTATTCAAGAATAAAACTTTGTTATACAAACCTTTCTGCAAATTGGCTTGTGCGATTAAGACCAAACTTTCTAGCTTCCTCTTGTTTTCTTTTCCCTTCAGCAGCTGCTTTTAGCGGATCGTAACTTGCACGACGACGCCACATTGCCAATTCTGCTTCTTTTGTTACAGTAATAGCTAAGGGAAAATACAATAAAATTAAATGTTTGTGTTATTATAACAAAATTAATTACCATCTGGCTTAGATTGGCTGCTGCTAGCCGACTTGACGCTACGAATGCTAGATCGACCTGTATCTGATTTGTTGCCACCAAACGAAGCACCTGCACTTCGTGGTTTTGGATCCTTATTTACTAAAGTACTCTTTGATTCATCCCTACGCAAAAACGTATTACCTTGGGTTGGCTTGTACTTGGAAATATCCATATATTTTGGAACAACGTTTGATTTAGATTCTCCATCTCTATTTGTTTTTGTCGGCATAGCAACGATGGTCATTTCATTTCTCATACGACCTAGACTAGAATCTCGTGGCATGGAAGCCCTATCTCGTACTGAAGAACGAGCCCAAACATTTCGACGTGGTGGTTCGGGTGTATTCGGACAGGCTACGACACCATGTTTAAGTTGTACTGCTGCCGCTTGACGTAGCTTTGTGAGCTCACAACGGGCTAGAAAAGCCTTGTTCGGACGTGTTGTACTTATAGTTGTCTCATTGTCGGGTTCGCTTAATTCGGATTCGGACGAAAATTGATACGGACTGAGATCATCAGATTCGTTGACATACACATTGTTCGATTCACGGTACGAACCATTTGTAATATTCTTAAAACTAGAACTGCTTGCCGATTTTGGCAAATTGTTTGAAGATTGTTTGTTTGATTTTAATGTCAATTTAGGAGAGAACGTTTTGTTAGAAGGAGACTGCAATAATGGCTTAGCCGAAAATGAACTTGATCGTTTTATATTGTATGAGCGTGATGGAGTTTCAGTTGGTGGAAGTTTGGTCGATATTTGACTACGCGCTGATACTTGGGGTGAATACGTCATCATTCTTTGTTTAGCAGTAAGCGTTGTATTAACATTGCTAGTGGGTTTGTCTAGTGAGTTCGCTCGTGTGTGTTGCTTAATTTGTTTAAATTGCAAAATATCGTTTAGTCCATTATTTGTAGAATAGATTGGTTGGTGTATGTTTTGGCTATCACGGCTATCCAATGAAAAGTTACGTTTGTGCTGTTTTACCTGAGATTGAGACGTATTGGAACCGTACTGCTCTGTCGTAATGCTATGATGCTGTTTATAAATTGGACTTTTAGCCGGGGACGGAGGAAGCTCAGATCTTCGAGAAACACGATGACGCGGTGAGTTTTCTTGGCTGTGTATACTTTGTAACGAGTTTATTGCATCGGCAGTTTTTTGGAGGTACATTTCGGTATCCAGTTTATCAATTTCCTGTAAAATAAAACAAAACGATATATAAAAACTAAATTGTATGTACAAGAAGTGTTTATGTGAAACAAACCATAGTGCTTCCTTGAAGACTGCGATTAGCACTGAAGCTTCTAGCCCTAGCCATGGAATGCATAGGGGACGGTATTTTTGTCGGACTTATTGGCACCGTTGAGTACTGATAATAATTATTGTCCTCTGCCCTCGAACTAGTTACAGAAGCTCTTGAAGGAGATCTCAAATTGTCACTTGTTCCGTAATATCCACTAAAATGATTTGTACCAGCTGATCCTGGATTTGTAGAGTTACGATAGTTATTTTGAAACATTTCTGTACTCCTAAAAGGTGGTCGGTCTTGTCGATAAGCACTAGAATTGACGCTAGATCGATCTTCTTCATCGCCAAATTCATTTTTCAAAAACTGATTTGAACTAGCACTGCTAGTCATCCGATCTCCACGACCATTTGCCGACTGTGAAGCATTGCGTCGTGCATTCTTAGCCCACTCATGGATCCAGTCCTGTTTTGTCTCCGCAGTATCGATGCCACCATGTCGTTTTGATGTATCACCACTTCCACCAATATCGTTATCAACGCAAGAATTCTGTGAAAATATCTTCAATTGGTATTCATTGTGAAGTGCCTTTTCATTGTCCGTGTAAGAGTTTAACATTCGATCCTCAATTTTACCAATTTTCTGAATGTACTCCGAACTGTCAATTTGAGATTTTGTAAGACTATTGCGACGTCTTAGGTGAAACTTCTCTGGAACTGGACTTGCCTTTTTGATAAAAGCTCCACTAGCTGTGACACTTGTAAAACAACCTAAATCTAATACCGTTGTAGAAGGTTTTGGCGATTTGTTCTTTTGAAAGTTTGTTTTCACTTTTGATTTAATCTTTTCTAAGTATGATGTTTTCTGTTTCTCTTCCACCATATCCTGAGAGAAAGTTTTTTCAAGAACCAGGGATTTTGGTTTTGGACGATTGTTTGGCACCGGACTAGAAAGTGATTGTCTGACACTAGCATGTTGAGGACTATTATAAATTTTAGTTGGTGTCGGTTCGTTTTGTTCTGGCAAAGCGATTACCTTTGCTTGTGTTGATATTACATTATTATTAGCTAATTTTGAGAGGCGATCAATATTCATGCGTGCCTTTTCTTCTTCGGTGTAATTATCACCATCCAGGGTATATGTACCAGCTTCGCTTACGCATTCATCATCAGAGTATTTAAGATATTCTAAAGGTTTAGATTGACAAAAATCGTCTGCGTCAGCATCTAGCTTTAAGTTATCCGTATATTCTTCAGATTCTGGTGTAAGTAATACCAAATCCTCTTTAAGTTGAAGTTTTTCCAATGGATCTTCATTTGTTTGCAATGAACTTGTCCTTGGGCTCCAGCTGTGACGTTTCTCTGAACTTTTGCTAGTGCTGAGTCTGTTTTTATTCCGGAAAATCACCTGATCAGACGATTGTTTTGATGATGCACTTGGTTCCACTTCATCAACGCTATGAAAATTTGTCTTTTTGATAGGTGGTTTCGAAACAGATATTGTTTGCTGGTTTCCCGAAGTAACAACATTTTTATCTAATTTAGATAACGATACTCCACGTTGATGTCGTTTCTGTAGTCTCTCAGTGATCTCATTGATTTTTTTGCGATCTATAGCTTGTGAGTCATTGAAATTTATGGTAAACGCTAGTGCTTTGCCTGAGTCTACTTTCGATATAACGGCATTGATACCGTCTGATTCATCGGCATTATTACATTTCTGTTCTTCTGTCTTAATTTCAGTTGCCTGATTTTCTGCATCTAGGGTAACAGAACCTACCGAGGTCAAACCACTGTCATCATTTGGTAAGGCATTATCTTTGTTTACTAAATCCATTTTTCCGCCTTTGATCGAAATAGGTGGCCCAACCCTGACAAACATCAAATGCTATGTTTCACTAAATTGATTCTAATCTGTTGAAGATCACAATATGCACTATACATAGTTTTCGAAAGTGTTTAAATTGTATTAATAAATCTTACATCATTACAAAATACAAATATTTTGTAATGTGTTGTCACTAATTTTGTCTTGTGAACTTGTGATATGTGATGTGGTGTGAAGTTTGATCACTTTTATGTGGATGTGATGATGCATGATGATGATTATGATGATGAAAGATGACAGTTCTACCAGGTCTACCAACAATACATTTCAATTTCAAGACCACTGAACTCTATGTTTATTGTACGAGTCCCTTACGACAAAAAATGTTATTCATTATTTTATTAATTTTATTTTCTGAAAATATTCTCTCGAAACCATATAAATTTTTATAATTATTAATTAAAATGTCAAGCTTTTGAGTAATTGTAGGTACAATTTGCTCAATTTTTGGAGTTTTGGAGGTGTTGGGGATATTTAAAAAAACTAAAAAATATAGAGAAAATACCTATTTTATTAAGCCATTCCTCAAGCTTTTACTAGTTTTTATTTTATTAAAACCTTTTTTGTTGTAGTTTTAAATTTAAAAAACAAATTGGTATAAAAAACAAATAAAAGACTTGCAAAAATTAAAATATTTTTTTAATAGGGAATAAATGAAGGTGTATAGAAGAACAGACAATGGCTTAAAAATGGAGAGAGTTTATTTATTTGCATTTCCTTTTTCTCTATCTTATATTTTTTAACTTGGATAACTTAAAACATTTTTTTATTTTTTCGAAATTGTTCTAAATCAATGCGTTCACAGTTTGCGGGACAGGTTCAAAGAACTTGTCCGGTTGCTTTAGTCACGACCAAAAAAAGTGACTTCCACAATTTGAACTTTTACGAGAACACACAAGTAACGAAGTAACCCAGCAACCGTTCACATTGCGCGGTACACTACGCGGTCACATTTTGTGGACTACATTTGTATAAGCCAATCAAATGATTGGATTTCAATATGTCTTGGATCAGTCCGGCGTACTGTAAACGCAGTGATCGTTTAAAAATCGATTGATTAAGGATAAATAAAAATTGCGTTAAAGCAAAAAATGTATTATTATCAAAAGATACATTTGTACCTTGTCAAATGAATGAAGGTTAAACACATCCTAAACAAAAACTCACTAAAAATAGTACATTTTTAACCTAAGCACCCCATCTCAATCTTCGTTCGTACGCTCCATATGTATTAAAGACTAGCCATAACGTTGCCCAAGGACTGACTAGTTTTCAATATCATCAAATTGTATTCTTTATGATATCAGCAGATCCAGAAAATGTTCTAGGGGTCACGAAAATATTAGACTACATTTTTTAGGAATTTTAAATACTCTTTTTCAAAATTCCGGTTTTAAAATTTTGTTTTTCAAATTACTGCGTTTTCAAAATACTGATTTACAAAATTCAGAAATAAAATAATGCTTCTGTAAATTATGCGCACAGTGGCGTGTATTTTACCAATAAAGAATTTAGAAAACTCCCCATTGGAATATTTTTGAAAAAGCTCAACTTCCTTATTAAGCAACCAACCTGAACAACAGCAAGGCATATATTTTTTGCCAAATAGCTCTATTCCACTTTTGGCTGAATAATTCTTATTTCCCTTAGCCTGATACAGCTTAAATATTTCCTGGAATTTATTTTCATTTGAGAGCAAACATTTTTATTAAATAAATTTCTATAGAGACAAAATAAAAATTATGTAAGGATCAATTAATTTGCCAGAATTTGGACCTAGTAATGGTTTATGTAATATTTCTTATTATTAAAAAGTTTTCTAAGGGGACATGTCCCAGCGTCCCCGCTGGATCCGCCAGTGCTTACAGGATCCAAAAAATTAAGCATAGTCTATTTCTATAAGTTTTTTTATTGGACGGGATAGTTAAAAAATGTGAGAGTGTATTAGTGAGTGAGTTTAAAAATAACTCACTGCATCAAACTCACAATTTTAGTTCTCTTGGTGAAGAAAAATGGTTGAAAATATACAAAAAATAAGGCTATTTAGAAATTTAAAAAAATTTTAAAAATCATATAGGTGGAGGACATTTACAAAAATAATACAAAATTCTCTTGTATTGTTGATAGGGTAAAAAACCCTTGCAATTTTTTTTTTTTTTTTTTTAAGTAGTTTATTAATTATTTGCAGGGGTGGAAAATCAATTTTCAATTTTCGCAAAACTATTGGCTATTTATTATATTTTTTTATTTATATTTATTATTATTTTATTTTTTTTTATTTTTATAAATTGTAAAATTGATGATTTTGTTTCCAATTTTTTTGAAACATTGCTTTACGGTGCAAATAGCACGATTTGATTGTACGTTTCTTTGGTTTTAATATGGCAAGCGCAGTTAGCCCGTAGCGCACGATTCTCTATTATTTCCTTAAAGAGGCATTTCATTTTTAAGAAGAAAACAAATAAAATTACAATTTCTGTATCCCGCAAACCCCCAAGCAGTAATCACTGCAGCAATTTGCTAAACTTGGGAAGATTTAAACAAGTGTAAGTGATGGTTACATTTTAAAAAATTACAGTATTATTATATTTTATTTAAAAATGAGAATTTGTATATTTCTTTGAGTGTAGGTGTGTCTGCCGTTGAGATGCCGATTGAGATATAGCGCGATGGCTTTTTATTTTTGCAATTAGTTGTTTTTTTAAAAATGCGCAAAGCGCCAAGGTCATGCACGCGCTTGTGCTTTTAACTTTTCTGGATAATAAAATAATTTCATTAACATTAAAAAAAACCTCCAAAACGGGCATTTCAGTTTCGCGCTAAATCCCATCTCGCATTTTCCTATCGCGCTAGCTACACGGACCCAAGTTCTTTGGAGGAGTGAGCTGCGGTTAGGGTGGTGTGTTGGGCATGACCAGAGCACGTTATCGACGGATTCATACACACGTAAGTTTGAGTTTTTTGAGCAAAATATGCTGTGTTTTTTATCTGTTTTCCTACGCAATGCAATATAATAATACTGCAAAATAAATTCGATAATATATTTTATCAATATTTTACGATAACTATTACAGAATTTACGGAACTGGAAAGATATTTAATTATTCTATAATTTATGTTATGATATTTCATTTTGTGGCCACCCAAAAAAGGCTATTAAATTGTATAATTGTATAAATTTATTTGTGTATATTTTTAAGAGCTTTTAGAGTTTTTTTATATTGGACGACTTTTGGGTAAATATGTCTGCGGAGACTTCGATTGGACACTGTGCGATGGTTCAGAGTCCGAATAATACTAATCCAGCTTGAATTTAAACTCAGTTATAAGCGTTTCCTTATATTCATATTAGGCTTTCTTATTTTATTATTTAAAAATATGGTTTTTCCCTTTAATACTTATTTTGTGGGATATATCAAGCCGTCACTAATCTACAAAAGAGCCTTGTTTGTATGTTTCGATGGTAGTTAAATTGTATTGATATCTTCTGTTTTAGTAATTATTGTTATGGACTTAATTATTCAAAAAGAGTACGTGGCACAACTCTGAAAAAGCATAAATCTTTAAAGACGTTATTTTTGAAAATAATATCACAGCAAAGATTTCTCTAAAAGCGCAAATTCGCGAAACGCACAATACTGAAGGATATATTTCAATGAATTAAACTTACAAAATAATTTTTGCTTGCCTAAATTAACCATTTCAAAAGTTTTTATTTCTTAATTTTTCCATAAACTATTGTTTTTATACCCTGAAAAATCTTTATATGTAGGTTTGAACCAGTACCGCGCGATTTTTTAAATTTAAACCGTCTACTTTTTTGTACGACTAGAAAATGCGTATTTATCATAAATCTTCTATACGGGCAGCGTACAAAGGACATTGCTGCGCGACTATACTTTCAAAACATATAACTTGTATGACCAGTAAGTGTATTTATTTTAAAAACATATAATTATGTGCTGTCGAAGGATGTTGTATAAACCATACATTTAATTTCATTTTTGTTGTTGTTGTTTTTTTTTTTTAAATTGCATGTTCAGTCAATAACAACTCGTATTGCATGACTACACAGATATTTTGTTCCTTGTCCTTTCAATGAAGTAGCGTTTCACGAAATTTTCAAACTGGCGTAGATCCCGGTCAGCCTCAAATCTTTTGAAGTGCCTGCCTAGACTGTCCATATCGTAGTCGTCAACGTTTCGGGGAACGAATGGACCATCTTGTCGCCGTTTTGATGAATACCCACTGAGGCCAACGCGATCAATTTCATCGAAGTTTCGTTTGTTTATGTGGTTTAGTGTGCCGGTACTGTACTCATACAACAGAGGATTCCGCTCCAAGTCAACTGGTCCTCTGAAAATATTAGTTATAAACTTAATTGTATTACTTATTATATATATATTATATGTAAGCAAACCTGTTGGCAGATTTCGGCTCTTCCATTAAACTTCTTTTGGGAACAGTTCCTTTTGGTTACGCAATATATTTAAGGATAAATAATGTCATTAGAGTGGAGTTTGGAGAATACTGAAGTTTTATTGTATTCACATTTCTCAATAAAAAAAATAAACCAAAACAAAATATTTTTATAATTAAAACTTTAATTGATAATAATAATAATATATGTATTGCATTTGTAATTGACAAAAAAATTGACTGATTTTGTAATTTTTATAAGCGATATGTTTTAACGTTTCAATAAGTAGTTTCCACCAATTGGATCAACGGTTCTCTTTAGTAAATTTGCTCCACCAATTGAATCTAGGGTTCGTTTTTTTTGCAACCAAGCACCTCCATTTTGATATCGGTTAATATGTTCGTTAGGCATTTTGCTGTCGGATCGACGTACCAAATTTCCACCTCCGATTGAGTCTAGACCACCTCTAATAACATTGATAGGTTTAAACGAATCAAGCTGATGTGATGACTTATCTAGGATAGCCGAAAGATCGACTAACTCATGTCTATTGTCAACACCTTTGTTCGATAACACGTTTGGACGATAATAACCAAAATTGATATTGTCCATTTCGTCATCTAAAACGTTTATGTTTGAGTGTCTATGTCTACAAAGTTTACATTAAATATGTAAATAATGCGTGAAAACACGCACATATAATTATTATAGAAACAATCAGACGGACATAACAGCAACGGACAACACTATACATTTAGAAAGCATTTTTGGTATAGTATTTTTTGAAGACATTTTTTTTACCAGCTTTAAATCAAAATAAATGGACACCAAAGAAGAGTGAAAATGGACAATACAATTGATAAAACATATATCATAACCGCGTTGTTTCACTAACCTTGATGTTTTATTTCTTGGAGTTTATAAATAAGATCTTCCAACTCTTGATCCTGAAAATAATGTGTTGATGGTGTCAGTTTATTTCTCTAATTATAATATTATTTTTATATAAACTCACATTAATTGGTATTCCAAATGCAAAGCTTACGACCACAAGCACAGACAGTAGTTTCATCAATTTGAACATTTTCAGTTTTTTGTTTTGTTCTTTCTCGAATAAACGCACCGAAAACTTTGCACTTAATGTTTTTGTACTACGTACACAGTATATATTAATATTAAATGAAGACAAATCAAACTGATTTGGTCAACACACGCACACGATTTTCTAAACTATATACTATTATATATATATTTATGGTTTTGTCGCGACGCACTGTCCTTTCAAAATGTTTGAAAGGTTGAGGCGATATTTGGATCAACTCAGCTCAGCTGGAGTGACTGCGGTTAAATGCTTGCGGACACAACACCCACAACGACTTTTATAGGCGACACCACTCCACACAACGCAATCCTTGGTGTTTTTATCGTGTTCTGCGTTGGCGTATATATTTATATATATATAATATATAATATAGGTATACAGATATTATATATAATAGAATTATATAGCTGAATAAACTTGCATTAAAACGTTTTATGTACACTTTATGGGAGTATATGTAAATATGACTTGGATTTTAATATAATATGAACTCAACACGGAGTGATCTGCAAATCTATTCGTATAGATTTTAGGATGGTCAGATTAAGTTTTTTCTTTTGAAGTAAATGTATAATGTATATAATATTTACATGAATATACTTAATATGTATAGACTAATATCTGTAATATGTTCTTGAATTCAACAATGTGTACATAAAAATCGGATATAATTTTAATGTAATATATTATTAATTTCAGGATATCTTAAATGTTGCTCCTTAAAAAAAGTCGAAGATGTGTCTGTAGGATTACAGGCAACGCTTAAATTGCATCTACTTGGTATAACGATTAATAATGTATTACAAGAAAAAGAGTTGTTCACTTTTACTATATTTATAAAATTAAATAAATTTATATTGAATGAAACGCAGCGTGCAACATCATACTTACATTTTTTTTATTATTTTCATAAACATATCGATATAAAATGTATATATGTAATGTATTTGTATATACATTAAACATTTACCATAATATAGACATTAAACATATAGATTACAACGAAGCAGTGGTTTAATACGTATTGTCCTGAGAAATGGTGATCATGACTCATGAGTTCAAGCTGAGGTCGGTCAGGAAAAGATATAGAATTTTAAACGGTTTTTGTTATTTATTTCTAATTATTGGATCAAATTAATTCTGTAACTAAAGATTTTTCTATATAGTCTTTATTGCCATTTTTTTTAAATATTCTGTATAATATTGATAAACACATTGTTTTACTAAATCTTATAAAATTTACAAGATTCTCTTAAATTGGGAAGAAATAACGAAAAATTCCATATGATTTTTTTGAGATTTCTCTATATACAAAACTTCTTTAATTCGTTAATCACCAACGCCATATGCACATGTTCTATTTTGGGTGCGTAATTCAAAACTTATAACAATTTTAATAAAAAAAGTTTCAACGATAACAAAATACTCAGAAAGCAAATCTATCAACCACCGTGCACGACCCATTAATTTTTTTCTTAAAATTCCCCTCTCTCCTAAAGAGAGCCCCGTACCTTTCTTCCATCTATCTATGACCTGAGTTGGATGGATGAAGATGTGCAACTATCATGTAGATCTTATCATTTTCCTAACCTCTAGACCCGAGGGTATAATCGAGAATTCAACTTCGTATTTCGTTCATTACTCTGGATTTCTGAGTGACTAGGCAAACGGAAAACGAAAATGTTTCTCAAACTTGGTTTAAAGAAATTTTTTTTTTAGATGAATGTAATCTAATCTAGTATACCATTAATACATAGTTTTTAAAATATTCTGCATACGCCTACAAAAAACATATTTAACTTAAATTTAATTTTAAAAATCTGATATGTTTATTATAGTGGACTTATTGAAAAACATCATACATTTTGTAGGAAAAAGTTGGTACACATGGTTTTATTTAAACTTTTATTGAAAGTATTTACTGAAAATTAAAACTTATAAATAAAAAACAAAAAACTTTTTTTTATTTTAATCACTATTACACGTTACTCATTACTCATTAAAAAAACATATTTTATTATTTTGACAATACAGTTATATTTATATATTATGGTAATTGTATAAGAATATATATTAGACTTAAACCTGTATTTTTATAAAGAAAATAAAAATGTATACAAATACATATTGGCAAGTTGCTAAAAATATATTTACTTCCACGAACGACATTTTAGGCTTCTATACTATAAATTAAGACCCCAAGAGTCATGAGTTCAAACACAGGTATGAGCATATCATTTTTCAAAAATATTTGTATTGTGTTTTTTTGGTCTACTTTCACGGTCCTCTGGGCCATCATCTGCAGAGGGAGGGTAATGTTGATTTGTTTGACCGAATTAATAATTAAAAATATATAATTTCATACAAGTAATATATAAATATTTCAATGCATTATTTTTATTGAAATATATTTTTGCAAAATGCATAAATGTATACACAATACAAATAATGCATTAAACATTTGGATTACATCTTTATATATCAAAAAAAAGTTTATTGTTTTTACTAATGTTAAATACATTTTGTATGATCCAATTTAAAGGCAATAAATAGTTACTTTCTTCAGCTGCTCCCAAAGCCCATTTCTAGCTATGAAAATAATAGTTTCTCAACTCCTGCCCAATAACATAATTTAAGAGATGTATTATTACAAAACACATAAAATAGATAAGAGGGGTTTAACTTTAAATTAAAAATCGTCACTTTATAATGATTTCTATCATTTTTTGGAGAAAACTAAAGCTTTTTAAATTATTTATGCTGGATAGCCACTCATAAATAAAGAGAAATGTTCAATGTTATGGTGGGTATTTAAATTTTGTTATCGATGGTTATTAAGTAAAAAAAAATTAATAAAAAAAAATATTGTTGCCTTCCTGTAAAATAACTTTCTGACCAGACAAAAAAGTTAATGTAGGTATTTCTAATTATTTATAGTTGGCTATTCAATAAAAATAATTTGGCAGTCGTCCGCCATTTGCTATTTGACATTTTCGACAAAAAATTTCGAGGCACAAATACGTGTCATAAGATTTTTAAGTTGCCGACATTTTTTCAGCAGTCGACATTTGCCATTGCCAGGCTATTACACGTATATTTTTATTTGACATTTAAATACCACATAACATGTGACATTTTGGCAGGAATTTTAAATGTCGCCACAAAAACGTCCCGAAAATGTCGATCAGACGAGAGGCTTTATTATGACGCAATTGTGTCGTCAGATAGTAGCTTAACAATAGTTTGATTTTAAATTATAAAAAGCTATCTAAAAACAAGTAAAAGGAGCAATAAATTAAACATATTTTACCTGGGAATAGCTTAGAATGAATGAAGTTTTCTATATAGTTTGCCGTCTTTAAAATGTCTACCCATTCAAAACACTACCGCCAATATTCATTTAAAATTGGTTGATTTTTACTTTCAATCCCTTTTACCATTTAACGGTGATTTTGCAAGGAAAAAACCATTCGTTAAAAACCTCCATAACATTCTCATTTATTTTTTGGAGGGTCCATTCTATAATATAATAATATAATCTTTGAAAATATTAGATAGAAAATATGTATTTTTTAGTATAGATTCTTAAGTATGCATTTTTTTTATAAAAACATGTATGGGCACTGTTTTATATATTTATTACGCTATTTTTTGAGAAACATTATTTTTATAAAGTACAAACAGTTTTAAAGCTATATATAAAATTTAAAATTTAAAAACAAAAAAAAAATATTTTTTATTTTTTCCATCTTTTGCATACTAAGGGTTATTTAATTTTTGAGTATATAAAAACACTTTATACCCGCGATCCGTTTTAGTTTATAGTTTCCATTCTAAGAATCAAATGCGCAGATAAGCGAAAGTTTAGATGTTTAAATTTGTTCGACTTTTTTTCATATTACAAAAAGCCACTTATTAACAAGTGCATTCAAATACGATACTAAAGGCCTATGATAACTAAAAAAAACTTAAATTAGGCTAGTGATTTTAAAATAACTCAAAAACTGAAATAGATATAAATATATAAATTTCTCAAACGTGCTGTGTCTCATACTAAGGCTTCATTCTCTATAAAATTGCATGGAATAATACATTAGTAGATGTTTGCAATAAATTACAATATTATTCCCAAACAATAGATAATCTAATGTGATCTGATAAATATATATATAGTCTGTATTTTTTTTAAATGTAAAAAAACAAAATAGACAATCAAAAAGAAAATAAAAAAAGAAAAATACCATAAAATGTATTCAAAATGTTTGAAAATATAATATAAATAGATTAGTTTATATAACAATTTAGCATAAGCTTCAATTGCTTTAATAACCAAGTTTATTTTAAACAGTGGGTGGTTAGATTTTGTGGAAATACCCAAAAGTGATTTATATTCTTGTGTACTATAATTGTTCTTGTAAAAGCTAAATCTTATTAAGATTCAAACTTTTGCATCCACGCATTTAATTTGCAGTTGGTCTATGGACCCATAAATAAATGAGTAACATTCTATTTAATAAAATTTCTAATTTGTAAAATTTGAGAATTATCTTAAACAAATGTGTATATTATGTATATATATATATAGATAAACACGTAATGCAAAATTTGTTATATATATCTCCATTATTATAGAATTGCATTTCATAAAGCATCAGCATTCCCAAGATGCGACGTGCGGTGGCATTATTATAAATTATAAACTAGTAAGCACGTACATCGAATACAATCGTACATCTTAAACGTAAATTGCGCATTTTGTCTGGACAATTTAGCACAGTGTAAGGATACCATATATTTATAGACTTTATGTTTACAATGCTCCTATTCATTTATACTCGCATGTATATTATAATTTGTATATGTTTAGGTAACATTACATGGGGTGAAAATCCCTTATTAAGAAATACAGATTTGCGATGCAAATTGACGTTTATTGAAACATTCAGTGAGATATATTATACGAAATTATTTTGTAGGTCGTATATTTAATTATATTGATACAAAATACGTATAATATAAAAACCACACGTCACAATGGAAACCAATATTGGGCATTGAATTAATTTTAAATGGCTGTGATAACGTTCTCTTAGTATATGCATAATGCATATTATTTTAATACTCTCAATATATTTACACTGAAAATGTATCAATGGAAAAATGTATTTATGTAGGTCTTACGGTAAATATTGCCGCGAAAAACATTAATGGAAATCGCTAATATTTGAGTTACAATTAAGATAACATAAACTAATGCCCTGTGTACAGTGTTTTGGATGCATGGTATATTATCTACAATTTTTCTTTATCTTTATGAATTGTTTTATATAATATACGAATAGTGGATAGAATATTTTTAATAAAATAAATGAAAATATTTAAAATTAACATATTTTTGTAAATATTAATCTTAAAAGTAACATGTACCAGATTAAATACTCCATCACAAGAAAAACTATACTCCTCGAGATTTTCAATTCACCGATGATATTCGAACTCATATTCTCATATTCATTTCTCACCGATGTACAATCTCACACAGTTTTTCCGGACTACCCTTTCAACGCATCGATATTGATTATTTCGTGCGTAGCGCATGCGCACTGAAAATCACATGAAAACTATATCATTATGTCACAATAGAAGATAAAGTGTAAAAAAGTCAATGGTGTTTGTACGATAAGCGTTTCTCTACGACTTCATTCATAGAAAAGCCAAAGTTTTTAATCTATTAATAGTATATTATTTAGTTGTAAAAATGCTTTTCAAGGTTATCGCTTTAGTGGGTATGTTAAAATGATTAGCCCAATGTAGCTAAACACGTTTGTAAATCATTTTTTTATTTAACTTGTTTTTTCCTTCGTTTCAGTGTCACTTTCATGCTTGGCCGAATCATTGCAACTTGAAGGTCTTTCAACAAAAAAGCCAAGACTTACAAAATACACTCTCAAACCAGCTTTATCGGTGATAACAAATTAATACTTTAAATATTTTATTTTAAATAATATATTGTTTTAGGCAACTGCTCTTCCAGCGACTTCCTCAATATACAGAATAAACGGAACAAACGGAGCAACCTGTACTTTGATTCGAACCGATGGTTTGCTAAGCGTTCAATACAGAGACAAACTAAACGAAGACAAGGAAAGTGATGTATTCTTGCCGGACTACCCTGAATTGTTTGGTGACTGTACGGAAGAAGATGAGAGCAGTATAACGCTCCGTTTCAAAGGTTTTAATTTACGCATGGAATTCAAAAAGACTCCTGGTGGCGAAAGATGGTACATGAGCTTTGTTGAGCTAATCTACTCTTCTTCAAATCCTTTGTTCGAGCACATTGACAGGCCTGGCTTAGAGGTTGTATATATATACATTCGTATCAATTTAATTGTGTGTACCTAACAATCAATATTTCCTTTTAGGTCAAACTTTCAACTCCGGTTCACAATACCTTATTGTTTCCAACACCGGTTGGCAAGTCTTATACATGCGATACGGAGCAAATTATAACAATGTACTCACAGGTAAATATTTTCTGAAAATTGTATTTAAACGTGTATATACATATATCGATATATTTGCAGGACGAAAACGATAAATCGGGTCATCTGGCCAAACTTTACTTGCGTGATATTCGAATGCAGAGCTTTATGTACAAGGCGGCAAACACATGGGGTCCAAGTTATCAATGCAGCGCAACAGGTTAGAAGTGATAGCACTTTGCAAAGACATTTTAAAAGGTAAAAGCATTTTTTTTCTATTAAGGAACTTATCGTGACGAAACTGCACCGATTGCAGTCGGTTCAACGTTGGCTGTTGTTGTTCTCTGCTCGATTACTGGATATGGTATTTGGAGGTATGATTGCACAATAATAATAATAAATTATTTAATAAAAAATAATATTTATGTAGAACATATTATAAGTTGATTTATTTCATAGTCTTCTATATATCGGGTTCTACTTAAATTAAAATGTACTAAAAAAGGCTTTTTTGCGCCTTTCTAAAAATAACCCGTACCGGAATTTTAGTTATGTTTTTCACCCGTGTCAGTAACCGTCACGAAATTCATCTTTTGAGCAATGAAACGAATAACGTTACACTATTTTATTTGGGTACTAAAAAACTGTTACTGAGCCGTAAAAATGAAAAATACAATTGCTTGTTATCCAATGATCTTTTGGATTAAAGAAATTGATTATATATTTTATATTTTGGTCATCAGTAAAAATAAACTTTAAGAAACAAGAAGAACAATTTAAAAAAAAACAGTTTAAATGATAATGATAATGTATTTATTGAATGTATGTAATAATAATAATAATAACACTTAATTATCGTTATTTTGTTGTGAACCATTAAATGATTTGAGATTTAGGATGATGGGATGGGAGTTTATATAAACAGATCGATCAAGCATTAGGCTCTCAGTATAGGCAACAAATACCCGTAAAAAGCTTCATTTATAGTTCTTCATATAACAGATAATTGCTCATAAAAAAATCATAGTACCAATTACTATATTCATTACGCACTTTGTACACACATAAAACTTATTAGGTCCTTATTAATACAGAAGTCAATTATTACTATTAATTGGAGCATTAAACGAATCAAGCAGATATACTGGGTTCTTAAAACTAATATATACATATATATATACATATATATATATAGAGGTACTTGTACTTCTGAGCTT
>JAAAKO020088818.1:0-22401 GCA_010015015.2 Bolitophila cinerea
AAATAGACACAAAATTTTGATGTTATATAATATTTAAATAAAACTCACATTCAGCATAATATGTATTATTGAAAATCGGCGCTGATTTAGTCAATATACATAATATACAATTATACACATAATAAAAAATATCGGAACAAAATAAACAAATCACATTTATGTAAAATACACCAAAAACCCAAAAGCAATCTTTTCGTACGATTTATAAAATAAATTTCCTAAAAAATAGTGCAACGTTGTGAAATACAATGTAGAATGTAATTTACGTAATAAAAAAACAAAATATACTTTCTATTTAAAAAAAATATAAAAAAAAACAAAAAAAATATACGCGATTCAAATTGTACATAAATAGATTACGACCTCTAAATTTATAAACAAAACCAAAACACTAGTAATAGTATATAATAATAAAAGTTTGAACAACAAGGATCACAAATGGCAACAACAAAAATCGCTGATGTAGTATATTTAATAATACACGAAATGACAAAAACACAATTACTATTTAGCACAATACATAATATTTATGATATGTTTGCGTGTGCGTGTGTGTGAGTGCGAGTGAGTTTGGGAAAAAACATTTTCAATTGAAACAATAATAAAACACTATCCACAAATGAGAGAAGGTAGGGCATTATAGGACATTATACTGATACTCATTACTCAATGCCGATTTTGCGTTTCACATTTATAGAAAACAATAAAAACAATTAGCACATGTCCTAAAATCTGTAAGACCCCGCACAACAACAAAATAGAAATTTATTAAAATGTAAAAATAAAATAACACATTCGCGTGATTTAATTATTAAGTGTTGAGTTTGTTGTTTTCCTTATGTTTTGTATATTTAAAAGTTTAAGTGCAAATAATTAAAAAAATAATGTACGAACAAAAATACAAGTGTAGATGCGGCGAGTAGAGAATAAAATATATACAACATAAATAACGAAATGTGAAAGAAGAAATAATTTAGTTGCTACTATAGGAAAATATATAATATTATGTATAAATAAATATATAATAGCTAGAATTTTGAATGTCCCAAACAAACAAAAAACATATGTTGATTTGAATAAAAAAACACATTTTGAATAAAGGTTTTAGTTTTTTTCGCGAGAAGTATATGTAATTATCAAATTCAACGATAAAATCTTGATTTAATTCAGATCACCTTAAAAATACTGTAAAATTTAAACTAAAATTGCTTTCAAGGAAAGTGTATGTACTCGTATATAAGATCTGCCCAGTTGGCTCAAAAACTCTATAATTTTTTTTTTGTTTATGTTTATTTATAAGAATAACTTAATTTACGATAGAATGGCTTGTTTTACGTTCTAATAATTTTTGCATTGATGTGATAAAAAATGAAAAAAAACATTAGATAAATTGGTAAAATGCCTACAATTTTAGTTAAAAAATAGGGTGATATATAGGGAATTTTACCCCGGCGACGCTGGCCCCGCTGTCTACTTTGACTTTTAAACAATAGAAAACCACAATGAAAACATAATTTTAAGAATTTTTCCCCCTCGAAATTTCTTTTTGGTATTTTACCATGCGTCCATATGCAATTAAAAAATGTGTCAATGTTAGCGGGGTAATCGACGCGGGGGGAAATTCCGCGAAAAGAAATCGACGATTTCTGAATACTAAAATCGATTGTCTCATGTTGTAAATTCGTTTGTATTGGCATGCCGCCAAAAATGACACTTGACTCCTGTGCATTATCGTCTGCGTCTCCGCGTTTTGTTGTGGTTTTCTCGTCGGCTGAATGATGGACGTTCGACTCAACAGACTGTTAAAGCTCTTTAATTAGAATCAAACGTATTTGTTAAAGCGGTTTATGACCATAACCATGGATAAAACACCACCACTTATTCACCACTACACACCAAATTCAAAACAAAATTATGATATAGATACAAAGAAGTTAATGGCGTATCACAGTTTTGCAAAATGATACTTTCTATGACAGCCAGACATACAGGCTTCATTTTTATGCTATTATTATGACATTTTTTTTGGCCTTATAAAAGGCCAAATAAAAATAAATTTAATAAAATGTAAAAAATGATTAAAAAAAATGATTTAAAAAAATATATTTAAAATTTCTTATTCAAAAAGTATACTAAAAATATTTTTGCCATATTTTTTTACATCAATTTTGTGTTTATTTTTTTAAACTTAAAGTGATAATTTATTAACCCTAAAAAACATAGAAATTCTAAGAAACGTAAAGAAACAGGAGGGCTATTCTCGAATCGATCTTACGATTTAATACCTATATTAGGAAAAATACATGAACATAATTATCGTACCAAAATTCATTTAGGACGGCACACCTAAATTTAGGTTCAAATATTGTACCTAAATTTAGATATGTTATTTTAAATATTAAAATTAGGTTTGATATCACACCTAAATTGTAGATTTAGGTATATCCCCCAAATAGTTTTTTACAAAAATATAAATAATCTAATGTCTTTTAAATTTTTATCCCTTTCGTCCAATTGATGGGGTTGACCATATTTGGTCACCCCATAGGGTGAGGTAGGAGATGAAGATGAAAATGAAGAATGAAGTCGGCTAATTCAGTCACATTAGAATACGCTATAATATAATATATTATTAACTATACTCAAATTTTCACAAACAAATTGTTGTTTTTTTTAAATAAATAATTTAAATTTAAATTTAATTTAACAGTTTTTTTGTAAATACAATACAATATATATTATTTATAAAATGATAGTTTTCTGTGGTAAGTTGTTGGTTGTGCCGTTTCGGCACGTGCATCTAAATTAATGCGGCCTTTCCCTTATAGATGTTTTAACTTGTCTTATATTACAAAACGAATCCTTAGGACACTCCTTTTTAAGCAGGGGATCGCATTGATTTTATTCCACTTTCTGTATCCGTACTAAAACAAACACTTATTATAATTAAATATATAAAATTAAAATGAACATGTTATTATATATATATATATATATATATAACATACCTTATTGCTATGCATGACTCCGAAATCAGATAAGCACATATTAAAAATGACTAAATCCTAACAAAAAACACAGTAACACAGATGACTTAGGAATAAAAACAAATTCAAACTGTGCTACTTTCATTTAAAACATATCTCTTATATACTGAAAACAGAAATAGCACGTCGACTGTAATATATAAATTAAAATTACATAAAAAATATTTAAAAAATCGACAGGCTATTGAAGTGGAAAATAAATTATGCAGAAGTGATTGAATATGTACGAACAATTAAAATATGTCTTCGTTATAAATATATAATATAAATAATTGATTATTTGTCAGGTTTCATCTAGATTGGGTCAGCGATTTTTATTTTATACTTTTGATTATTATTGATATAGTAATATTAACAATAAATAAAGAGAACTGCCACTCTGTGGATCATTATCGCATATTATTTTAAACATTTGTATGAAACATGTCAAAAATGCGATACAAATTGCGATATATATATTTATAGAATCACAGAATACCAAGGCAGATCTAGTTTTATTTCCACGACCATATTTAACAATAATGGCTTTTGTTAAATATTTTTTAGTCTTTTTTATATACAACTAAATGTGAGTTTCCAGAACTGCTGGTATGGGAACATCGTTTTTAAACATAAAAACTTAAACCTACAGAAAAATGATTATTATAACTGAT
Source organism: Bolitophila cinerea (assembly GCA_010015015.2). Lineage (NCBI taxonomy): Eukaryota > Metazoa > Arthropoda > Insecta > Diptera > Mycetophilidae > Bolitophila > Bolitophila cinerea. The sequence continues at coordinate 3,701 of JAAAKO020088818.1, forward strand.
AATTTTATATTATCGTTTTAAATATAAAATTAATATCTGAATACAAAAAATGCATCTCAATGGAAGGCAACAAATTGTCCTTTAAAATTTGTTTGGAGCCTTTTACTTTTCTCTCCAATTTTCTGATAGAGAAATAGTCTTACCGGATGGCCGAACTGTTTATATCTACTTAAACTAAGCCTGGTAAATTAGTAATAAATAAAAAATATAATTTTTTTTTTTTTTATTTTAAGACATCCTAGGACTTAGAAAACGATCTTTAGGGTATATTTTTATTTATTTTATTTTGAGGAATTTAAAATCGGGATTTTTGAGCAGTAAGGAAAGTCTTTAACATTATTGACCTCTGTCGTAATCAACCCAATTGTGTATTGCTCTATTTGAATTGCTCAAAAAAATTAAAACAATTTAGACACCATCTTTCCAAATATTTGCTGTTATGAGAATTGTGGTGAACGCTTCTTCAGTTCTATTACGAATTTGGATGGCTTCATGGCAAATTGTAGGTATTACATTTTTAAGAATATCATTAGGTCTGATATCGCACCTAATTTGTACATAAATAAATCGGATTTATCCAAGACGGTTAAGGCGGCTATTTTACAATAAAACAAAAATTGGAGAAATAAAATTTTACTAGTAAAAGGTTATGCATATTTCAGCAACAGCAATCACACAGTATATAATTTTGTCCATGAATCCAAAATCTTAAAACAATTTCTATCACGGTCACTGCTTAGAAGACTTATTGCATTTCATCATAAAAAAACATCCTAATTCAATTTCATATTCATAAGAATTATTAAATAGATTGTATTTATTTAAATAATGAATAATTGATAAATTTGGTTACATCGTCAGACAAATGACACACTCGATTTATTTGGAGGAGTTTGAAGTGGGGTTGGGTGGGGGATTTGAATTGGGTTGGGATAAATCAAAATCAACAACATCGACACAAAAACTAATACAACAATTAATATACAATTAAATTGTGACAGCTTATAGCTCCTAATAACTTTTTAAGTAAGTTTTAAATTATGTTTGTGTTTTTTGTATTAGATAGTATATTAAGAAAACGTTTTTAACATTATGTTTTAAACATAAAAATAATGATTTGCAAATCGGCACAGCGCGGTGTATGGTGAATATTTTTGTCTGTTTAAATCAATTGATTATACAATTTTAAACGTGGTTTTTACAGCAATTGGGCAAAAGTAAATGTAATTTATATAATTTAAATTCAATTTATCCTAAAATATGTGTGTTTGTGTCGAAATATGCTCATTAAAAATATGTATTGAAGTTTAACACGATGCGCATATGTTACAGATGATACACATACGTAGGTAGGACACAATTTAAAAAAATATATATATAAAACATATTTCGTTCATTACACATTTGCTTTTATACACTTTAAATTAAAGTCTGAATAATTCACTGATAAACACACACAAAGCAATAAACAAAACTAAAAAAACGCAAAAGTGGCAATACTTTGTCAATTGGAGTTTGCGTGAGTACCATCGAATCTGGACCACAGTGGTAGATTAGCCATGTTTAACAAGAGTGGGGTGGTATTATAATTTTTAAAGCAAATGTGTCATTCCTACGACGATGCAGACAGCATCAACGATGATTGTGGTGTAATTTGGGTGAAAACACGGGGACAGAAGTTATTCCCATTCCGTTGTACCCGGTGGCTTGGCGGTCAGGTCATATAAAACTCTTGAGATACCGTTGATTGTCGAAATATCACGAACCATCTTTTCAAGAACCTGAAAAAAAACACACATGTAAAATAATATTTTTGAAGCATTGTGTGATAGAAACTTACCTCAAGTGGCAAATATTCCGAACCAGGAACAGCAGGCACGCCAGTCATAAAGTCGTTAGTAAGGAATGGCCGAATAACAACGGATCGTGAACATGACGGAACACGGTTGGCTGGATCACGATCAAAATGTACGGGTATTAGGACGATGGGCATTTGCGAGATGCGCTTACTGTAACCGGATTGGTGTAAAACCTATCAACCAATAAATAACAACAAAAATACATTATAATTCAAATCAAACACGGATATTGATAACACGATATCTTACCTCGGTGGCTAGATGATCGGCCTCCCTTAATTGTGTTATCGAATATTTGCTAATGTGTGTATGTGTAATATCAAAGATCGGGTGTAATACATGCCCACCGAAGACATAGCACACTCGATTAATATTATGCAAGATACGCGGAATTATCTTAGCCAAAAACATCAAATCATTCCAGTTGGGATTGACGTCGCTGGACAATCCGACAACGTAGCTGTACGAGCGTTTATCGCCTATAAATAATTAGTAAATAAAAAATGTTAATATTATCTCGTAAAATCCTATGTGATAATGAAAAATTAATCCGAAAATATAACAAAAGTAGTTTGCTTTTATAGGTAAATAGAGTTACGTCAGGTTAAGATTCGTATTTGACTAAAGGAATTCAAGTAACATTTCTTGTTGAAAAATATATTTATATTTATTGTGGCACAATATATTTATGTAAGTTCTGTGCGGAATTATAAAATCTATTTTTTAGCACATATAAACAGCAGCTAGAGTGTCTATTTTGATAATTTTGCCAAAACTTTATTTTTTTAAGAGGAAATGAATAGAAAATAGAAATACTTATCTAAATAAAAAAAAAGTTTTTGTTATTACCTTGTACTCCGACACTTCGGATTGGCAGAATTGTAGCGGAGATCTGCATGCTGTTCGAGATTCGGCACAACTCGGACTGCTCCTCATCGGACGTCGATCCGGACACACGTTTCAATAGTGCGTGGTTTTTTTGTACTTTATTATGATAATCTACAATAACGCGTACTATAACCTATAACAGAAATAAAATAAATACACAAACATCTATATATATGTATACATAGATATAAAAAAATATGAAATAAACAAATAATTTACTTGAGTTTCGGAAAAGTCTTTTTCAATAAACGCTTCCTCGGCGCAAAGGATACGAATGGCCAGACCAGGTCCCGGGAATGGGTGTCGTTGGACCAATGGTTCCGGCAAACCTAAATCAAAGCCTAATGCTCTGACCTCGTCTTTGTGGAAATCTTTAAGTGGTTCAATCACTCTGCCGGCATCTCTCAGTTTCCTGTACGCGCAATTAATCAAAATGACACAAAATCAATAACAGATCGTATGCATCATCACCTTATTAACTCGGTGTCATTGTGGTGCGTTTTAATGGTGTCTGCGTTTGAGCTGACCAAATGCGATGCAGACTCAATAAGGTCTGGCCGTAGGGTTCCTTGGGCCAAAAACACATCGTCCGGATTCAGTTTCAGCTCACGTATGTAATCGTTGGTCACTTTAACGAATGTGTCACCGATAATTTTGCGTTTGTCCTCTGGATTCACGGTGAAACAAAGCATGGGCGTTTCACTGTTGTAAGGCGAACCAGGCTTCTTCACCGTAGTCGATCCTTTAAAGAAATCATAGAAGCAATCACGCACATGCAAATCAATGCCGATTGCACGCAGTGATTTTTCTACGTTCACGCTTTCGTTCTTTCGCATGAATCCTAAGAAATAATTCAATTTAAAATTAATTCTTTAACATTGAAAATAAAAACACTTATACCATTGTCAATGTGAACGGCAATAATTTGACTTGGATCTAAAGCAAGCCTCAGCAGAGCAGCACACACAGTCGAATCGACGCCTCCGCTAACTAAAATCTAAAAAAATGTATTTAAACATAATTATATACCATATTATTGTCTACAAAAATAAGCATGAAAACTTACTAAAACTTTGCTGCTTCCAATTTGTTCTCTAATATATTTTATACAACCGTCTTTGCGACATACCATCGTAAAGTTTGGTGTCAGGCCACAAATGTCAATTAGAAAATTCGACAGCATTTTTTTGCCGTTAGTGGTTAGATCCACCTGTGTAAATATATGATGGTTTTTAAGTACAGGTTCCTAATCAAATAAGAGAATTTAAAAGAACAAACCTCTGGGTGAAATTGCACACCATACACTTTAAGCTGTTCATTGTGCAGGGCAGCAACGATTTTATTGCCAGACATTGCACTCGCTTCCAATTGGCTGCCGAGTCGATCAATGCTGTCACCGTGTGTCAACAGAACGGTTTGTGTCGGTGTCATGTGTCTATAAATTTAAAATTATTTTGATTTTATAGTGTTTTTTGAGAAATAAAAAATAACAATAAATTTGTGAAAAGTTTTGGTTTTGTATGACAAAGTGTAGCTGATATATTTAAAAATTAAAAATAGGCAGTTGCTCAATGACACGATTTTGTTTAATCGTATATGATTTAGGAGATTTGTATCGGAGAGTACCTAAACTTGTCAGTACTACTCCTTCTTAATCTCCAATTTAAATAAATATTATTTGGGCAGTGTACCTGAATAGAGGACAAGTCGGTTGTACGATAATGTCGTGTTGACCATCTTCACGGACATCTTTAGGTACGACAGTGCCACCAAATTCCTTGTTAATCATTTGCATGCCATAGCAAATACCTACAAAGAAAAACGGTTTTCAAAAATTACAAATACAGTATTAAAAAATTGAATATAAAATATTGAACCTAAAACTGGAATTCCAATGTGAAAAATATCCGGGTCGTATACGGGTGCATCGGCCGCGTACACCGAGTTCGGTCCGCCCGATATGATTAAACCTCTGTAGCCCAATTCTTTGAGTGTAAGGGCAGACGTGTTCAGAGGCAATATGTCTGACTGGACCTGTAGCTCGCGTACCTTTCGGTCAATAACCTGTGTAACATTGAATGTTAGTATATTTGAGAGTATAAAGGAGCGTTTTATTTTAAGAGTGGTATTTACTTTTCCGTACTGTGAACCAGCATCCAGAATGGCCACTCGATCGTGGTGTATTCCATTTTCAAGCGGAATTGCTGTGATCTTCTGCGATGTATTCATTTCTTCGTTACAACACTAAAACAAATATTATATAATTTATATTTTTTCAAATTAAATATTATTTAAAAAAAAGTACCACTAACATAGAAATGAGTCTCATTTATGACCGATTCCATCAAAGCAGTTCAACATTTGAACCGTGTTTTAACATCCAAATTGAAATGGTTTGATGGAATCGTTAATTAATCTTTGCTAGCTAAATCTACCGATTTGAATTTTGTATAGGTTATAATGACCACGTGGGCAAGTGTAAATATACAAAATGGAAACACTACTTTTATTCCTTATAATTGATTCGTATGTTGAATATTTGTCTTGTAAATATCAAAATAATTATAAATATATGCTGATTGTAAATATTTATCTAGAAATTTTATAATTTAAATATTCTACACTGTAATGACATATAAGTATTTAAATCTATTTATAACTATAAAACAATTAAGCCTTTTTTAAATATATTTTTAAGACGACAGGTCAACACTTCTTGTGACATAAATCTTTATCAAAACATTGCCATTAGTCGTAGACTTTGTTTTAAAGAATGTATTAGAAAATATTATGGAAAACACGGAAGTATAGGATACGTTGAATATTTACGAATCTCTCACACACACTTATCCCGCGACACAACAACCAATTAGGTCAAGTCAAGACTCGAGACACACACACATAGATACACTTCTGTACACTAAAAAATACATCCTCGAAAACAATTAAAAACAATCCGTCACAGACATGCATTTTGGCAGCGTTTCAACTGGATCGCTAAAATTGTGCAAAATAATAGCATTTTAATGACCGGGAAGGAACTAACCTAAAAATGTGAATTTTCACATCGCAATAAAAACGTAAAGACAAAAGAAAATCTTTAAAGTCCCGCCGTCAAGGTTGCACAAATAATATCATATACATTTATATGTATATACACATATTACAAAGGTCCGTCATGGAACGAATGTTTTAAAATAACATTAATAGGATTAATGGCCACTGTGTACACACTACACACTGATAAAAATCGCAATGCATTTCTTTCGCTTCCACAAATTGCATATGAACAAAAAAACATTGCATGCAATAATGAAAATATGCGTTTTTGTTTGTGTGTGTGTCTGTCTGTGTTTGTGCGCCAGACCAAAGACCATCCCTGCACTGCGGCGTGTCGAGATGTGAAAATTCGGGAATACAGTAATCATATAGTTTTTACGGCAACCTACGCATTCAAAACCACAATATCATCGGTACAAAATTATCTCAAGACAGAGGATTAAAAGCGTACAAGGTGTGACTACAACACAATAAAGGAAAACAAATAAAAAATAATTAAAATATTATTTTTTCACCGGCAGTACACGAAGGAACACCCGCATCAACATTGAACACCATAGACCACAAGTGCCGATTAGTATAATGGATTTGTAGCAAAAAGGAAAATTGAAAAATCCACTGCGATTTATGACCACTTTTGTTGCGACCACGAAAAACGTAATTACATACGATATATTATTATATATTTAGTGGTTCGCGCACGGTGCACATTTTCGTGGTGCCGACACATACACACACCACATTTGGTTTCTCGCTCACGTTTTCTTGCGTGCACACCATCATCAGTCCACCAATACACCGCACAAAATGCTCGTTTTGCACATACAAAAACCCATTTTCGTTTCGATATTTATATACTATAGAATTTAATTTTGTTCATTGTATTAGGCTAAAATTTATCGAAATGTATACCTTGGGCTGTGCGTTTGTTATTGGGGCCTTTGTGTTATCTTTTTATCATTAGATTGTTGAGTTTATACGCAAAAATGCAAAGATTTTTGCATAAGATTCGTGAATATTTTTTCGTACACACACACCGCGCACACACTGACACAACAAGAAACTGCAGTAAAAAACATACACATGTGGATGGCGCGTGTGTAACGGCATGACGAGAGTGATTGTGGAGACTGCGGAGAGTTTTGGGGAATTGACACTGTTCGAAAAGCATGTAGGGTAACACTATTATGTAATGGATATGGGGTACGGCTCAGATTAATATAAATATCTTTGGGATACGGACATACGATGACATCACATATGTTTTTAGTATTTTTAATTAGTATTTATAGATTATGCAAATTAGCGCCCGATTTGATCTTCGAGTTTGTATTCTACAGACAAGCTTGAAGGATTTGATTAATAAAAATAAATCATGGATACCATGGATCGTATTTGCTCTATTTAATTCCAGATTTTTAGTTATCTATATTACGAGGATAACTATAACCAAATGCTATACTTTTAAAGCTTGATTTAACAGCAATAAACAAGGATAATCGTATGTAAATAAAAAAAATCGTTGATCTAACGTCTAAAAACAAGGATAATACACGCCACCTATGTTGCCTGTGTTAAATTGTGCCGTACATTTACGGCAAAACGTCATGAGTCATGACCATGAGTGACGCGGTCGCAGCAGCTCCTTTTCTATTCTAGGAGTATAATAGAATAGCAGGTACTGGTGGCGTGTCCTCTGATTTTGCCATAAATTGTATTGAATTCAATTTTAATATTTTTTTTTTTGCTTTAAAAAAACAAGATTTACAAAAGTCATTTGCTGGGTATTTGTTTGAGCCAAGGACGATATATATTACTCCGTGGTTTGAGCAAAAGTGAACGCATTCCTCTCATTTATGCTGGGTTTACACAAAAATGTACAAATTATTTGTGAGATTTCGCGCCAAATTTGTAACGTCACTGTGAACATATGTGCGGTGCGCAGAGTGTTTATCTAATATCTACATGAAATTGAATTCCAAACAAAAAATAGTGTTTCTTTATTCTTTGTATTTATTAGTTCCCACAAAACGGCATCCTCAGCAAATTTAGCTTTTACTTTGGTGTTAATACCCCTCCGAGTTCAAGTTAAATTGATAACGTAAGTATAAAATCACCGCGCCTATTCATTTCATTGCATTCAATGTAGATTGTCAAATCCTTTGAGCATGAACATATAAAAATTCCCTGTAAAAATGTCTATAAATACTACTCAAATACCCGAAGTAACAGCTTGCACTAGCATCGAAAGCCATGCTGATTCATTAAAGCGTTCGTACAGTCTTGCAGAATCATCTCTGTCGGAAGGCATAAGTACAATAAGTCTGACAACTCAATTCTATCCACGACCGTACCAGTTTCGCATCCGAAACCAACACAATCAGCTGATTACTTTGGATCCGAATGCAAGCGCTCAATCTCGTGTCAGGTGTCCCGAATTTCATGTACTTCTTGATCACACCATAGCCGTTTTATGGACATGTTTCTCGGATCGCTGTAATTGGCATGATATGTCCCCGGATCAGCTGCAGTGGTGCATTCGTTTTTTGGAGGGCATCGACGAACAGTACAATGATCACTCTGACATTGCGTTTGCCATTAGGCACATGCAAGAGATAATGTTTACATTGTACTCGGAAATGGAAGAAGATGCTCTTCCTAATGCCACATTGTTGGCAGAGGTTTCAAGTGTTGAGTCGACATTTATTCGCTCGATAATACCGAGTTTTCCGGTGTCATTCACCCTAAACGATATGTTGGGTAAACGACATCCGAAAATGCTCATGGATTTAATGGCGGATAACAGGCAGAGTCTAGAGATAAAATCCGCAAAACTAGATGAGATTGTTGAAGAGGTCATCTTGACTAATGCGTCAGATCAGGAGTTAGAAACGAAGCGATCAGATGAAAAAATTACCGCAGTTTAAAATTAGTTTAAGTCAAACCTTAAAAAATATGTGTATATTTTCAATAAATAAATATTTCAATATTTGATTTTTTTGTTTAATGATTTTAGACGGAGTTATAAACATGTCCGACGACATGGCCGAAATTGACGAGTTGGAACTTCTACTGCTGGCTGCCGAAGAAGACGCCAGTACCAGTACGCCAATCGTGCCACATCTTAAAGATGACGACACATTTGCAAAAGGATTTGAATCCACAGAGCCAACGACAAGCAATGTCCCTACTGTGCCAGATCCGATTTCCGTGGCAGTTAGCACTGGTCTAACGGAAGTGCATAACAATAGTATGACAAAGAAACCAGACTCAAAAAGTCTTGTACGCAACGAAGATGGTGACTCATCGGACGACGAGGAACAAAAAAACTTTCTTGAACGCAAGTTCAACGAGTACGGACGTGACGTGCAAACGATGATGAAGAAAAAAAACGAAGAGAAAATGGACCAGCGCATCGGACGAGAGGTTGAAAATAGTTTGCGTACGAAACGTCCAGAACCAGGACGAACAGCCGGTATACAGCCCACCAAACACGAGTTCCCGACGTACGTACCATCAGTGCTGACACAACCAACAAAAAAGAAACTAGAAGACGTTGGAATTTACACAGATCCTATTTTTGGAATTCGTATCGTGCACCCGCTCATATCTAGTCAATCTATGCAAGAGCGTATGGCAGGTCGAACACCGGTGAGCACAGCAGGGATTCGTAAGCACATTGATACAGGTGACCTCTCCAAAGATTGGGCTGTGGCTGGTGTTTTGGTCAGAAAGGGTCCAATGTTAACAAGTAAAAAAGGGGCACAATATGCGATCTGGAACTTAAGCGATCTAAAGGGTGAGGTCAAGATGATATCGGTGTTTTTGTTTAAAAGTGCTTGTAAGGATCTTTGGAAGACCGCTCAAGGTATGGTAGTAGCTATATTGAATCCAGGTGTTATGGATCAGAATAAGGCAAACACGGATGAGGCATGTTTATCGGTAGACACGGCACAAAAGTTCATGATTCTTGGTCAGTCAAAGGATCTGGCGACATGCAAGAGTAAAAAGAAGAATGGCCAACCGTGTACGGCTGTCGTTAATAAACACACCTGCGAGTATTGCATTTACCACGTGAAACAGGAGTACGGAAAGATGTCGGGACGAACGGAATTGCAGTCGTCCACGTCCGGTCGAGGTTTGGAAGCGTTGCGAAATAAGGTGCTGGGTAAAAGTGAAGTTTTCTATGCGGGACAATCATACACGGCTCTGCCTGCCAAGAAAAGTGCCAAAATGGTGGCCAAGGATCAAAACCGTCTAATGACGTTGTCAGAGTATTATCAATCACCAAATCCAGTTCAAAGTACTGGTAAGTCTATAATACATTATTATTAAAATTTTATATATTATTTTTTTTTTAGTGTCAACTTCTCGTACAGCTAAAAACAATGCTGTAAAGTACGCCACGAATAATCTTTTTGTCTCAAAAGTTGCCTCCGGCATTGAGACAAATACACAGCAACGCCAAAAAGACTTGGAACGATTACAGGAACTCTCAAAATGGAAACCAACATCGGCGTCTGTATCGAGCTCTTCGCAGCAATCAGCACCAGCTTCTGTCACCCCAGAACAGTTTAAGAATCGTGAATTTAGTAAAGAAAAACCAAAACTAAAACAAGAAGGATTTTCATTGAACCTCGGGCTGTCTTCACGACAAGCTGACTTTGCCAAATCCAAGGCACTTGAGATCCTTAAGAAAAACCCCCTGCAAAAGTCGAATCCAAATTTCATAAAACATCGAGGCACAGAGACGGGGAAAAAGAGGGCACTCGAAAGTATTGCAGATCCAGACGATGAAAATCGATCGAAAAAACAAAAAATCACCGATGCTGCAGCCAAATTTCAAGCAGATCGTATTAAAAAGATCATGGAAACGAAATCATCACATACAGATCTGATTGAAGCGCACGCTAATGACGCACAAGATAAGTACTTTAATAAGCTAGAAAAAAAAGAAGCAATGGAAGAGAAAATGCTGGGCACGTTTCAGATGGAGTGCAAAGCGGTTACGTGTCTAACTTGCAAGTACACCGCGTTCTCGGCGTCGGATCTGTGCAAAGCAGAGAAACATCCATTAAAGGTGACCGATGCACAGAAGCGGTTCTTTGAGTGTAGCGACTGTGGACAGCGGACGGCGACTGTCCATAGGATACCGCAGTTGAGCTGTAAAAATTGTCATGGATCACGGTGGAAACGGGCGGCTATGATAAAGGAACGCATGGCCGGTCAAATCGGTGAGAAGTTGTCGATTCGTGGCGATGAGGAAACGTTTATTGGTAGCCTGCAGTCGGGCGGTAATCTAAATCTGTGTGTGGCAGATGATTAGAATTGAGCGAGATATCAGTATTTATGTATACATTTAATTCAAATTAGTTTAATGTAGTTTTTTTATTTTGAAATACATATAGTTTTTAACCGTTTTATATTGATTGAATTGTGTAAACTGTAAATGTATAAAGACATCTTTCTTTCTGAATTCTTGGATTCGTAGTTCCAAGTCAAGAAGGTTTATAGTGTTGGCTTTTTTATCCTTAAAACTAATAAATTGTAAATGTTTTATTTCCAATAAATTATGCGTATCGAGTAGAAATTAAATCTAAATTAGATAAAATGGAAGAATATTTTTTTAGAGTATCCAATTTTGTATTTATATATATAATTATATTATAGTTTATATGTGCCGAATTTCGTAAGTGTACTAAACAAAAGTTATTACAAAACTGTATATTATATTTATATAAATATTAAATAATATTTTAAATCACATTTACAGAACGGACGCAGACGTGGGTTCATTTAAATTTAGCAAACTTGAGAAACGGAATGTAATATCTTTGGAAAGTTTTTTTTTGTCCACATTATGTGTGTCCAAGTTGTAGCCACAATTGTTCCCATTAGCGCCTCCACTCATGTCCATGTAAGACTTGCGTCTTTTGACCGGACTGTCGTAGTGGCTAAGGTCAATCGTAACACCACCGCCGCCACTACCACCACCAACTGTGCCGCGGTTGTTTGGAATGCTATTGCGATGACGTTGATCTATTAAATTTCGCACACTCATTAGCATTGTCAGATCGTTTTGATACTTGAGATTCTGCTCAATTGTGTTGGCCTCTATCAATGGCCGTGGAATGTCGTAGCCTAGTAGGTGTGTTCCCATCAAAATATGCGAATGTTGCTCGGGAGCACTGTCTGAAGATCGTGGAGCGTGCCACAGGTGCTCTAAGCTGTCGAGTTTCTCGTCGACGTTAGATTCCGTAGTATCATTAGTCTCACTTGCACAGTATAACGGATTGGACACAGCATTAGAATACATGTCCAGATATTTGGTATTGTTACCCATTAGTTTTTCCCATTGGGACGCAAGCAGCTTGAATGAAGGACGTGCTGCCGGGTCATCAGCCCAACACGATCTAACAATGGTGTATCTGCAAATGAATTTATGCAAAAAGTTATATATATATATACATATTTTATACGTGATTAAAACACTTACATTTCCTCGGAACAGTTCTCTGGACGCTCCATACGATAACCTGACTTAAGCAGATGGTACAGACTCTGTGGCTGTATACCGGGATATGGAGAAGCACCTAACGTAATCAACTCCCAAGCAAGCACACCAAAGGCCCAGACGTCAGAGCGTGTGGTGTACACATGATCGGCCAGCGATTCAGGTGCCATCCACTTAACCGGAACGCGATCTTTGCTACGCTTCAGGTAGGCATCGTCTTCGTATACATCTCTGGTTAGTCCAAAATCAGAAACCTTGCATATTTTTCCCTCGGTCAACAGTACATTTCGAGCGGCTAGGTCTCGATGAACCAGCTATATATCACGAATATAAAAAAGTATATAATTTTTATATTAGAAATAATTTAAAAAATAATATACCTTAATCTCAGTCAAATAAGTCATACCCTTGCAAATCTGCCAGGCAAACGACAGAATATCCCGAACTGTGACCGGCTCTACGCCATTCGTGAACTCAATGCCATGGCATTCTAGCTTACGACTCAGTCTAAGGTAGTTTCTAAGCGATCCATGCTTTGCATACTCAATGATTAGTAATGGCGACTCCTGTGTGCATGCGCCTAGCAAACGTATTACGTTTGGATGCTTAACTTCCTGTAGCAGCTGGAATTCAGACAGTAATGCAAGAAGCTCCACCGAATTGGCACCGTTCTTTAGCATCTTCACGGCAACCGTTGACACGCCAGGTGCATCTTGTATGTTTGTCGCGTAGCCCTTCACAACTTTCCCAAACTCTCCTTCGCCCAGACTAACATCGAGAACGAGTTGTGAACGTGGAAACTCCCACTTTGGATCGCCCCCATCACTGCGGAATAGAAACTCACTGCTGACCGGCATCAATGGTATATCGGCCGCCGTTAGTGTGTCCGTTTCGGTATCACGACGACCCGACCCGTCTGCCAGACTATCCATTGTCATCTGCTTCTTCATACGACGCATATAGTTTCGCCGTGACACAATTACGACAATAATCAAGGTAGCTAGCACAACAGGACACAATATGACCAGAACTATGCAGGACATTCCACACTGTTTTGGCAGGTAACGGCTACTGTTTATTGTCGGAACGACTACTGCATTACTGCTGGTGCGAATCTCATCCAAACGTTTTTGCTTTTTCGGTTTAGCTGGCGGTGTATCGTCTTGTGGACCACACGAACATTTACCGGTCTCATCACACGTACACAGACCATACGCTGACCGGATACCGGGTCCACCTTCGTTACCGTTGTGCGGTCCGAAAATGTTTGTGCTCAAAGTGCAGTCTTGTGGACAGATAAAGTTCTCGGTGCGCTGACCAAGCTCCTCGAGGGCATCGCATATGTGATCCGGACAAGTAGTTAAATTTGTTGTGCACGTTGCATAGTTTACTGTCATACTGGTGAGATTGTTTGAGCGCCATTCACAGCTCCTTCCATTTGTACCTACCCCACAATTCTTAATGCATTCCTTTTTCGTACCAATCTCGGCACATACTGGCAAATATTTCGATGTATTTGCTGTACAAGAACTATTTGACAAGATTCTCTCCAGATGTACGATAATAGTTGCTGATCTCTTCAGCCACTCCACTTTTAAACTAAAAAGAAATTTAAAATATATATTTTTATTATAAAGTCTAAAATTTTAAATAATTACAAATAGATTGTCTCCGGAGCGGACTGCAGTGCGCTGGTGTTGCGCACATAAACTATGCCCCCGGACAGCGTTATACCAAAGGCTCCGGATTGATCTTCGGTTAGACGAAAGTTCGGTGAGTCTTTAATCAGAGACGTCCAATTAAATGGCTGAACAACTCGTGACATATTCTGAGCATTCCGGTAGACGTATATTTCGCGGGTGTATTCGACGTTCACGTATTTGCCTGTGCCGCCACTTTGGCCAGACGATTCGTTTGAGCCGGAAGTCTCTTCGGAACTCATCACGTATTTTCGGTTCTTTCGATTCCTCTTGCGTTGTGCGTCTGTCTGCAGTCCGACCGATTGCAGGGGCAATGCCTGTGCAAACGCAGCCGGACGATCGGATTCATGGATTTTGTGTAAATCCGTTGTTATGCAAATCTTTGCGAAGGCCTATATATAATGTTAAAGATTAAATAATATATCGATTAATTTCAAATTATATTTAAATGCATACCGTCTTGTTTATCCGACCACTCATTGTCTCAATGCTGGGATCGGTAGCCTGTAGTTGGACACAGTACGGACTTTTCTGAAGTATTCCGCTTCTGGCAAATATTATTTCTATAAAAAGCAAAGGACAAAGACATTATATAGAAACCTTACTCGACTGGCAGTGTATATCGGAAACACTTACTGCAATTTATCGCGGACGCCTTGAGTCCTTGATGATCAGCTTCGTACGCTTTGCACTCGGGTCGCAATATCTCTAGAGGATCATCGATGATCTCGTACAAAATGCGTGAGTTCACCGTGAGAGAGTCACTGTCTGAGAACATTACGCTGCGTGTTCCGACCTCGGTACCCTAAAAAAGTTTTTATAAAAATATTTAAAAAAACGTTGTTTAAGTGTAAAAAATGGCAAAAGCTAAAATTTTGAAATGCTAAAAGTTAACAGACATATTTTACTCATTTAATTTCATATCGTATTCTATTCATAAATACATTTTGTGATGATTTCATACATAATTCGATTCATATATTTTTAAAACGAGTATTATATAAAACAATAACTTTTTAAAACAATTAGTCTAAAAACAGACGGGCCCGAGTCATAAATTATTTGTTAACATTGATGGAAGATATATCTACGAAAGCTGTTTAAATTTAAATGTATGATTAAATGTACAATCAAATTTTCATCGACAGAATAATTAAATAATTTAAGACATTAAAAATATCTTAATAATTTACATCTAACGATTCATTGCTTCCCTCGCCACAATCCATTTCTCTTGCTTTTTTCGCTTTGATTTAATTCGTTTCTTAACGTATTATATTTTCTTTGCTTTATGTATACATACATACGAATATACACAAAGAATGAAAAACTGATGATAATAAAATACTAAATTCTATATATATATAACATCATTATATGTATATAACGGAAGTTCTCAGTTTATCAGACTAATAAAAGAACAACGTCAATTTGTGTCGAAACTGTGGTTTTGCACGCGACTTGTTGTTATTCAAGGTCAAAGAACTTGCAGCCCGCGGGCATGGAGGGTTGCAAATTTCACATCATTTATATCTGATGTTTATTTTGTTTGAGTGCTTTCTTTTGTTTTTAAATTTTCAAGAATATAGTGAGATAAAATATAAACAAATTAGAATTTTATAAGATAACATATAATAAATTCAATATATATTTTTAAATTAAAAACATTTTCTCGTATTTAAACAACACGTTTGGAGTATAATTGCATACTGCTCTTTAAATAGTATACAGTCTATATATAAATATTATATAGATTATGGATAAAATATATATGAATGCAGACTTTACGTAGTTGCACTAAATGCACAATACTCACGCAATGCACTAGACATTTTAAAATAATTAAATTGAGAAAATTTGCATTCCCATATCTGTCTAATTTGTATACGGTCATCATTTCATAATAGGTATGTTTAATTTTTTAATTGTAGTAAAATTATAAGACGTATATATAGTGTCTGAAAACTAAATTATCTATGTTGGACAATAATAATATGGCATATAATTTAGCTTACTCCATATAATTCAATATTGTAAAAAATATGAGTGATTTTGATGGATAAAATGATAAAGGAAAAATCTCAATTCATCAGAAATACGTCGTTTTATGAAAAAACAACTAAAGAAAGACTAAGGAAAAGTCTCTGAAAACTAAAAAAACGAATTGCAATGACATCCTAAACCAGACATAACATAACAAACAATACCTTTAATAAATTGAAAATGGTTTATTTTATTTGATAAATTGTAAATAAGTAATTATTATTAATTAGGGCACTAATGATTGTGCCTCCTTCAAGTTGACACCGGTTATCATATAATGGGGCAAGTTAGTATTAAAAAAATCATATGAAATGATAATGAATAACGGTAATTTTTTCTATAGTTTAGCATTTAAAATTTAAATCGACCTAAGTGATACACAGCAGCAAATATCACAAATTTATAATAATTATTAATATATAAATAAAAATTAGAAATAATAAAATAAATTTATATATATATATATATATATATGTGTGTAATATAACCAAAAACAGATCATTCGAGTAGAAAGTAAATAAAAAGTGGAAGCATATAAAAAATTGAGAAGATAATAAAATAACAAAAAAATTAAAATATAAACAAAAGACCATTAAAAAAAAAAGAGAAAAGAGAAAGAGAAGTAAAAGATGAAATAGATTGAAAAAAAAGAAAAATAAAGAAATAAAGCTAATAACGACATATATTTTACTTTAATTAAATAAAAGAAATAGAAAACTATATCTCTCCTAATTAAACTAATATATATTATATAATAATTGTGTGTGCAATACGGATTATGTGTTATCAAATAGCTCTTTATAAAGATAATTTGGATCGTAAATGTGGAACTTCTATCTAATTGTAATTGTTATTAAATCGATGTGCGAAAAATGTATGAAAACTATAAATAATTAGATTTACTTTGATTATCAACTCCTAACTAAAAAAAATATAAAGTAAGTCCAAACACCAATTTATATTAGAGGATTATTACCACTTAGGTATTGCCCTACTAAAGCTATTATCACAAATTACACACAATTTTCAAGAAAATCATATCACACTTCTCAGAATAGGTCATAACACATTAATTTATCACGCTAATTTTCTATTTTTAATATATATTAACCCACATTTGTGTCGTCAAACACACAATTACGTACATAGTACATTTACACAAAAGTACGTCATAAAAAGGATATATATAATGTAAGTAAAGTGTAGTACATATTCTATATATAGACTAGAATATTTTGTTATTTAGATTGCATATGAATATACATATATATATATATATATATATATATACGTTATTCTTTAATATAGGTAGATATTTTTCAATTAACTTTCTGCAACTCGGATGTAATATATTTAGTATATATACTACCACTTTTCCAGTAAAATGGGAGTGCGCCGGGTATGTATTAAATGTCAATTAAAATGCCATGTCATCGTGCGCAGCGTTGGCGGGAGCCGGGTCACTGTGAGCTTTTCCTATATACTTTATAAACGCACAATTATAGTGCAAACAACTAATTTAAATACAAATTAATTTAAAGAATCATTATCTAAATGTGCGTACTTTCGTGTTGGGGTGTTGAATTGTAAGGGCGCGACATTGCGAGAAAATGCAAATATCACTCCAGAGAGAGAAAGAGAAGGGCGCGGACCGAATTTGCGATGTTTTTTTTTTAACTATTTTGTTATATGTTTATCTATATATAATATATACAATACATTGTAGATTGTACACCCATTTCGGCGAACATAAAACATTTCAAATTACCTGCGTGAAATGCGGATCGTTTAGCTTGATTGTTATTTCTTCGTCCGTCTGAAGTGTGGGCGGATTATCGTTTTTGTCTAGCACGGAAACATGCACCACCTTGTTTACCGGACTGGGACTACTGCGAGTAGAACGCGTTTTCAGGGTTACTTGACACTGTGCGTGCACAGCAATTGCGGGTCCCGGTGAGAATGCATCGTGGTCAAAGCGTGTCCTGGTGTGCAGTTGTTGATCCTTGATTGTGAAGAATGTTGTTGCTATAATGTTCATGATCGTTATTACCAAATAAATCAATTTTTCTCATTTTAAATTTTCTTGATATATATATTTTTTAAAAACTTACCATTAAGAAGCTCATACTTGAAGTCAAACTGAGGACACAGTTTCCAAAGGCTTTTCGGTCCTAGGTCACCGACCGCCTTGTCGGCGTTCAGATTATTTTCAGTCACCGTGTATAGTACCGAGTCCCAGAAGCAAAGTGGAGTGACATTAGAGCAGTAGTCTTCCAACGAATTTGCAGCCACCGGTGAGATGGTCAAGGACATTCGGGCGGTGGCACCCGCGTGTATTTTGGATGCAATAGTGATTGTAGTGTTTGTACCTGAAACCGTTTTATTTTATTTGAAATACCAGTCTTCTATATAATATTTAGTATAATATAGTATATAGTATATACCATTAAAATAGCTTACCTAATTCTTTGAACTTGTCTCCTACGCGAATCTCGCCATTTCGCTCATTGATTGATACGAAGCCGTATTTATCGTAGATTTCATAATGAAATACTGCGGCCTTTGCTCCGTTCGTCTGGTTGAAAGGATTCTTAAAATAGAATCAAATGCGTAATACATATTATCTTCTTTATATAT
>JAAAKO020088929.1:0-22369 GCA_010015015.2 Bolitophila cinerea
TCACTTCTCATTTTTTCTTGGCTTTGTAACTAACTTTGACCACCCCTAACTTGTTTTTGGGCATCAAAAAGGTTAAATGTAAAGAAGCAGATATTTTTAACAAAATATCTTAATCTAGTGCCTTTAAATGTTTTACTCCTTTAGCCAAATTAAGGGTTTTGACAACATTTGGTCACCCCCTTATGAGAGGTAGGGGAAAATTTATTAGAATGCATTGTCATCGGCAAAAAGTCTATGGGCCAAGTTTCAGCTCGATTGGATGACAGGAAGTTGGCTAATTAGGCCGCATATGAATCTGTGCAAGCAAGATCACAGACACGCGAAACTAATATAGAGAATTTAAAAATGGGCTATGTTTTGGAATGTTTCAGTTATATGACTTTTTTAGGGTGACTAAATACCTTACGAATATGTATAGATATTTGCTATAGTATGCCATAAATATGTGTGAGGCATTTTTACTAAAAAAATTATGACAAAAATTAACATTTTTGTTTAGTAGGAATAAAGGTTTAAAAAATCTGAAGTCTGTAAACATACTCGAAACACTTTTTTTTTTATTTATTCTCATTTTAACTATTCTTAATCTAAAAAAACCTACACATTTGTTTTTGTAATAGGGGGTTTGGGGTAAGGCTTAGACCCTTATTATATTATTTGGAATTATTGTATAAGTTTAATTTTACATTTTAGGTGAAAGTAAGGTAACTACGGCATATCAAATCTTACTTTGAAAAATCAAAAAACGTGTGAAAATCCATTCAATATTTTATTATAAAATAAAACAATATGTTAAAATAGCTGATTTCATCACAAAATAAAAATTAGTAATTTATTGATATGAATTAAAGAAAAATGGTGCGAAAATTTTAATTGTTCGGCAGTTATAGATTTTTGGCCAAAATTCTTGAGAAGTTCCCCACTATGCGTCGATGAACGATTAGAACGTTGATTGGTTGATGGTTTTGATGGTGTTAATGCTCTCGGTCAATCTAGGCATTCAAGTGGGGAGAGTATTGGGATATTTCAAGGATATTTTTAGGAATGAGGAATCCCTTCAGTGGCAATTTGTGGAAATAACAAATTTGGTAACCATGTGCGATTATTTGAAAACATCGATTATAATCAAAGATGAAAAATAATCGATTTGTTACGATTAATCGATTTTTAGGATAATATTTGTGTACAATGATTTAGTTAAAACTATTAAATATATATAATTAGTTTCAATTATCGTTAGATTTATATTAACTTGTAGATATTAAGTTTATTTTTTATATTGTTAGATCTATATTAATTTTTAGTGTAAAGCTAAAAAAATTCCGATTATTTAATTAATCGTTTGATTTACATTAATTTTTAGATATTATATTAAATGTTTCGATTATTTAAATTATTGTTTTATTTATAATTATATTCAGATATTATATTACATTTTTCGATTATTTCAATAATAGTTAGATTTATATTAACATTCAGATTTTCCGTTTTAATTTTTACGATTTTTTAAATAATTGTTTGATTTTTATTAACTTTCAGATTTTTAGTATTTTTTCCATTATTTAAATAATAGTTTGTTTTATAATAACTTTCAGATTTTCAGTATAAATTATTCCGATTATTTAAATCTGTCTATATCTGACGGCGAGCTGAATTAAAAGGACAATCATTCTCCGCCAACCCAATTTAAAACAATTTGGTAGAAGTATGGCGTAAGAAATAAACCAAGTAATGTTATTTCTTAATTATCATTTGTTACGCCAGTAAATAAAAAGCAATGGCGGTTTCTTTTAGCAGAATAAACATTGGCGCTAACGGCCACACACCATTTTTAGACACCAAAATTTCAGGCTGTAATAATTTCAAAAGTTCAAAGCATATAAAATAATAGTATAAATAAATATTTTTATTAGAGAACATGATATACTTTTAATTGTAACGGATTTTGTGAATATCTGCAATCTGAGAAATATCTGAAAAAAATGTTAAACAATCAAATGTGTTTAGAAATCGAAAAAAAAATCTTGCTACTTTTTGCAACCTTGGTCGCAGTTTAAAACTTCAAATAGTTTTAATCATACATATTTAACTAATATATTTATATATATATATATATAATATATATAATTTTCGTTTATTCATAAAATAGGTTACAATCATCCGATTTAAGTTAAATATGCGCCGTTTTGTTGGATGACTAGTTCTTAACGAGATTCCAACTTCATAATGCCCCTCTTAAAGAAGCTCGCTTTTTCATTGGCAAAAAAACTCGGAGAGCCAATTTTTACAGTCCTCTTTTGTGGCCAACTTCCGACTACCAAGCTCGTTCGCCATGGACAGAAACAAGTTGTAATCACTTGGTGCCAGGTCCGGACTATACAGTGGATGCAAAAGAACCCCCCATCCGAGCTCTCGGCCTCTGTTGATCAAAGATGTCCTCTTCTGCTGCCTTTAAGCCGTCCAGTTGTTGGCAGTAGATGTCCGAATTGACCATAGGGGAGCAGCTCATAGTGGATGATGCCCTACCAATCCCACCACACACAGAAAAACCTTCCTGGCCGTCAATCCGGGCTTGGCCACCGTTTGGGTCTCTCTCGACCAATTCAGCGATTTTGTCGCAATTTTCGACGGCAGGCCTTTCGGAGCGTGGCGAATCTTCGACCACCTCTACACCAGAACGAAAACGTTGAAACCATCGTTGTGCACAAATTTTATTGGCGGCTTGAGTTGCATTTTTGCCTTTGTCGTAGTAGTACTGTAAAATATGCCGGATTTTCTCTTTATTTGGCTCCATGTTTGCGACGCTATAACTCACGAACGACTAAACCAATAAACAAACTGTGAAAAGACCTTCCAACAAGCTATAGCATGACACTAGAACTACGCGCTTGCAACGACACCTAGCGAAAATACCGCAGGATTTTTTTGGCAACCTTATATATATAATATTAAATTATGAAAACAATTTAGAGGTATTTCATCAATTTTATAGATCACAATGCGTACACGGCTTACTCGCACACTAATGCAATTTTCTGACAGTTCGATAATTTGTTAGGTTATAATTCGCCGATTTTTCAAACAAAATTCAAGACATCACGACGTTGAACTGTCAGCTGCGCGTATGTGTTATTGAGTGAAATACCTCTATCAGATGTTAGTAAAAAAATGTCGTGAAAAAAAACATAATAAAATTGGAAATTACATAAAATTTCTAAAGTTCAAAGTATTGAAAAATTTGACCCGTTATATTTTAACGTCACGATAAAAAATATATATAATTTTATATATAATATATTATAACGACTGTGACTTATTCTCAACAGACTTAACGCCACTACAAATGCACAGGAAAACTGTGACTTATTGTCAGGATTCATCGTGACGATAAGTCTCTTGAGAATAAGTCACATTCAGAATGTGCATTATTTTCAGGATTTTTCGTGAGAAGAAGTCTCAATTTCCTGACGTTAAGTTCATTATTGGAAATCAAAAAAAAACAACAACAAAATACACGGTGACAATAATGCACAATCGCCGTGAGATTTATTCACCACACCACTGGTTAGTGTGAGCGAGAGAAAATGAGAGCGGCAGAGAAAGTCTTTGAGTTAATATGTTAATGAGAGAGTGTCAGAAAAACAAAGAGTGAGTAAGATAGACGCTTTGATGCAATTATGATTATATTGCTTAAATAATAGCTTATTTTGATATTAATGTAGTTGGAATAGTGGCAAATATATATTTAAAAAAATATTTTTTATTCAAATTTAATAACTGATTTTTATTTTTTTAATATTTTTTTGTAGGCTTGCAAATATATCCAAGTGAGTGAAGTATGAAAAAAATTGTTAGAGTTAGGGATTGTGAGAGAGAGAGTTTGTCAGACTGAGTGTGAGAGATAGTGATTGTATGAATAATAAAGCTTTTGGGATTTTTAATATTAATTTATATTATTAATATTATATTATGTGATTTCTGTTGTCATTTTTTTGTAGGGCAATTTCCAATTTCCTTTTTGATGCCGTCCGAAAAGTAATTTTCCGAAAGGTCTGCAAAATACTCCTCCGCGGCGTAGATGATTTCTTCGCGCGAGCTGCATTTTTATTGATGAGCCATCTTTTTAGGTTTAGGAACAGATAATAGTCCAAGGGATCCAAATCGGGCAAATAGGGTGGATGGGGAATCAATTGGAGCCCTAAATCGTTGATTTTAGCCAGGGTTGCGATGCTCTTAGGTGCCGGCGCATTGTCTTCATGTGAGGCCGATTCGCGGAGATTTCGTCATTCAATAGCTCCAATATGGCGCAGTTATACTTGCTGTTAATCGTTTTTCCTTTTTCGATGTAGTTCACGAAAAGTATGCCATGACAGAAAACCGACGCCATGACCTTTTCGTCCCTCGGCCACTTGTCGGGCACTCATTCTGTTCTCTGGCGTGTTATAGTGGATCCGGGTTTCATCAACAGTTACCAATCGACGCAAAAAGTCCACCCGATTCCGCATCAGCATGCCCAAACACGCTTTCAAAGTGCGCTCGCGTTCGTGTTTTTGCTCCGGAGTCCGGTCGGTTAACACCATTTTACAGTTTCAGTGGCAATTTGTGGAAATAACTAATTTGGACACTTATCTGTCAAAAAAATGTTTTCACCTTTTTTTTGTGTATACATCTGTGTTAACTTTTGGATCAACATGTAAACATAACCTCATAATTACACTTGTTTAACAGATCGGTGTCCAAACCCCTTCACAAAAATAGCGCCTCTAGAGAGCATGAAGGATCCCTATTAGGCATCATATTTATTTTGCGATTGCAGCGCATTGTACGGTAAGTAGGTTACTTTTCACGCCAAAAATGTTGGAAGCTTATTTTAATTTACAGATTGATTTGATCTATTTTTCGGTGCAAAAATTATTTCGATTTCAGATTTATTTTAACCCAGAAAAAAATACCTTAAAAAGGATATCCCTTCTTCACTATAAAGTAAAAATTATGCTCAAATCATTGATTTTTTTAATTAGTCATAAAGTTTTTAAAAAATGTAATTTACATTTACATGTTAGTCAGTTAAAATTTAACAAGTTCGAAGCCAGGTTCTGAAGGACAGTTAGAAATAACAATCTTTTTTAACTTTTTGATTATGGAGTTGACAAATAAAGGGCTCATATATTATTGAAATATAGGAAATGACGGTGAACTTGTTTTGTTATTTTCCTAAAAAGCAAAAAAAATCTCTTAAACCTTTAAATATAAATTTCATTACCTGTGGTTCTGTAGGTCCATCATTCTATTTGCCTACCTGCGACAAATTGTCGGCACCAAATTATCCGCACATTTGATTTTTGTTCGTCCGATGCATAAATAAAACCATCAATCAAATGTTTTTTTAAAACTATTTGTTATTTACGATATCTTTAAAAATCTAAACCAGATAAAACTTCCCAAATTGATTGTATGTTTATTTTAAATAATAATATTAAACGAAGCTGCAAAGACCACAAAAATCCGAGTATAGCTTTATTTTACATTAGCTGGTTTCAAAACCCATTTCCAAAAACTATTTTTAAATTTTATATCAAAAAATATTACCGAAGCTCACAAATTAATTTTGAACAATTTCTAAAACTTTTTTAATTGCTTTAATATTAAAAATATTATTATAGCTTTTTCAAAAAAAATCCTTCATTTTTATATGTTTTTAATGTGCTATATTTTCATGTTTTCATCAGAAATAAAGTTTTCATAAATCATACTCTATCTGATGGCAACCTTATTTCTGCTTTACATTAAACAAACAAATGCATACAGTAAAAGTTAAATTGTGTCTAATTAAAAAACAACTATCTTCCCAAATATAGGTTCTGGGTTGACCCTTGAATAAAAGAACCCCCCTTTACCTCTATTTGGGATTAAATTAGGCTTTAAATTTATTCTATCTAAACTAATAAGTCAATCTATCTTAAAATGCCAATTTCATATACCTTTTTATTTATGAAGTTAGACGGTTTGGCTCATATATTAGTCTTTAAATCGTTTTCAATAGCTTAACAAAATTTTACATAGAATTTAAATTACATTATGCCAAAACGTCTTTTAAAGGTGTAATTAATATTTTTTGCAATTCAAAATCATTTTTAAGTGTTTTTTATGAAGATCAATATGATTCCATTAACTTGATTTCCTCTTGTTTGATAGTCATAATTCTTACAGATATTATTTAAAGCTTTTTTCTATGAAAGCTAAACTTTGGATTAATTGTGATCACGTTTTAAAGCCCACCAACTGATACTTTGTTGATTATATCTTCAACATAATAATCGTTGTAGTGTTCTGAACCATATGGTCAAAAAACTTTTTAATTTAAAAGTTTTTTTATATAACTAAAATGTGTGTCTAGTTCAACTCAAAACACTATAATCCATTAAATTATAGTTACTTCTTATAATTATTTATTATAATTATAAGATACTTCTAGACCAAAAAACTATGTTAGCTAAATAGATAAAATAAAAAAGAGCTTCATTCCAATTCAATATCGCAAGCTTTATATGTTTCTTGTTTTATACTTTTAACTAAAAATAACCAATGTATAATAATAGAAATAATTACAATTAATGAAAAAGCACAAATGAAAATAGAAATATACATATTCATTTATATTTATATTTATATACAGTTTACCTATTATAATACAATAGTCAGTTTTAATAACTATAACCAGGTAATATTGTGACATTTTCGTGATTCGCAAGGTGCGTTTATGTACGTACCTAAAATATATATATAGTTAATCACTTGCATGTCAAGTATATTTCTGGAAGATTCCCAAGAGAATGTAAATGCGAATGACTGCAACTATGTATATACTGAATATACATATAATATTTAACATTAAAATCGAAAAGTATGCATATTATGCTCTTATGTTTATTATAATTATGCTTATGTACGAATCCCACGCTTAAAATTAGTTATAATTAAGTACTTCATTATTTAATAGGTTTGGTAATGGTATTTGTTACACATTCGAGATATGCATATAGGTATTATACAATATTATTATAATAATTCAGAAAAATTGGAACATTAAACCTTACGTTTACTCTTGGGATAATGATTTTATAATAACACTGGTCTATTGGAACTTAGTTATTATTTAACTAAATCAGCACTGAACTTTGTAAGGTTGAAACGATTACATTAAAATTGGCCTGATTTCTATCTTAAACTGTGGACATGTTGTTGTCTTGAATTATCTCAGTTTTATGTCAGTAGAATTAAACACTTTTTTCAGCTCTTCAAAATAGCTAATTCCTTCGTCTGCTGAAACTAGCTAAGCTATTCCGCATTTGGACTCCTATAACTCCTCGAAAATGTTTTGAAAATGGTTTTCATGTAAACGAAGAGTCCGTTCCTTTGCAATCATAAACTTGGCATCACAAATATTTTTGGATGACTGCAGATTATATAAGCCTAAACAAGCCTGTTAACCTTGATTAACTCAGTTTTATTTTCAGATATTTAGAAGAACACATCCCTCTTGGAAGATTGAAAAACAGCAGAAAATAACAAACTTTTTTTAAATTTCAGAAGCCACAGAAGATCCAGGAAAAAACTCATGTTTTTTGTACAAAATGGCAAAATCAAATGTCCAAGATAAAAACTGGCTCTATACCATAGTATTTTTAGATGATATTTTGGGACAAATGAACAAAACAAGTGAATCTCTTCAGAATCCTAGATTTTACGTAAATAGTAACAAAAAAATAACATCGAAGAATATTAGGGTGAAGCGGCCGAGTAACCTATAGAGCCATATATTACGTTACTCCAAAGTACGGTTTTTTACCCTTCATCTTAACGCAGCCGTAAAATTATATTTATCTAAGTACGAATCTGGTCGCGTCGTTTAACCCCCCCATTCCATCTTTTAAGCTTGTATAAAACTTTTTTAGGCCTAAAAATATATTTTTTTGACAAAATCTATCTTAACATGTTGTTTACCAAAAAAATATCATTACAAAGTTGTCTACTATCCCTGTGACCTTTATTATCCGGGTAGTATTCCTTTTAAAAATGTTAATACATATTATTTTAATTTAAAAGCTCTGAAAATCTTATTATTATTTTAATTTATTATTCAAATGCTGCGTTTTTTGGAATGTACTACTGTAAGACCGAATTTCGATTGGCCGAATCACGATTGGCCGAATTACGTTTGGCCGAATGATACGATTGGCCGAATTACGATTTGCCAAATAAAGATTGGCCGAATGATACGATTAGTCAAATCACGACTGGTCGAATAATACGATTGGCCGAATCGCGATCACCAATCGTATCATTTGGCCAATCGAAATTTTTCCAATCGGATTTTAACCAATCGAGTGGAACTGTTTTTTTTTGCTTTAAAACAAGTTTATACAAAAAGGAACGAAATTGTGAGGGTGGAAAATAAGGAGAAAAATTACCGTATTTTGTATTAAAATCATTTATTAAAAAGCTTATTCTTTTTCTTTTCATAAAAACTTTAACATCACCCTCCCTCGAGATAATTTTGAAAAGCCTTTTTTATAAAAACTTTACCATCACCCTCCTTCGAGATAATTTTAAAAAACCTTTTTTAAAATGTTATTGTAAATTTTACAAAAAAAATAAAAAAATTATAATTAAACTTGCGATAAAGATTACCATCCCTCCCCTCTATAACACCTCGTAACAAAATTTGTAACTTTCTCACCCCTAGAGCGTCACGAGATATATGGACGGCTTAATTGCGCGGATTATGATAGTGTCCCAGAAGTTAAGCTGACCCCAACAAAGAGTTTTTCCTTTCTGTGATAGATCCATTTTAAATTTTCTTAGCCAGAGAGACTTGAGGTATACTAACTTCAGTTGATACCCTTTTGGGGTTTATCAAGAATTTGGATACACTCACTTATGAAGATATAATTTCAGCAGCTCAAAACTTAGTAGAAACTTATAATAAAGAGAATAAGTTAGAAAATGAATTCATTAACCAGGAGTCATAGTTGAATACACTCTGGAAAAAATGACCTCAAATATTGTTTTCCTATTATCGAGGTCGCTATTGTATTGTAATAAAAAGAAAGAAGTTCCGCTTTTTTGCATTTTTTTGATCATGAATCTCAATTTGGTAATAAATCGTATTCATCAATTCTTCAATTCTTTCAACGTCAAAAAATGGTTTAGAAGAACAATTATTAATTGTGATATTACCAATAATAATTGCTATCTTAAACCATCTTGATTGTTATCCTAACCATTTCTGCCGGGTTGGTTGAAAATCGACCATTTAATGGAATTCCGTCTTATGCTCCGTTTAACCTTATTATAACCTCAAAGGTCAATTCAGTGGTCAACGTAGTCAATCGTATTGTAAAATAGGGTCAATCGTAGTCAATTGTCTCATTAATCACTGGTGGTCAACCAAAAAACTGTTAATTGACGATGTAAGTGTAAACATGCGGTTCAAATGGTCAACAGTTGACAATAAAAATCAAGTTGAATTCATGTTCGTTTATTTTTTTGACTATACATTGTTTGATTAGGTCGATTGTTTTTTGGATGTTATTATCCATTTTTCTATTGGTTTTTTGGATGTTTTATCCATTTTGCTATCAATAAATATTTTAGTCTGATTTAAAATAGGGTCAACATAACGGTCAAAACGTTGACAACTTTTGCGTTCATCAACGTTATCAACAGTTGACAAACCGATTTTATAGTCAACTAAGTCAACTAATGTAAATGCCATTCACGCATAGACTTCAGTAGTCAACAGTTGTCTTCGCTCGAATTGGCTTTTTTTTACAGTGCTTAAACGGATTATATTGACCTAGCTGTAAAAATATAGTTTTTGTGAAACGTATTTTTGCGGAATTGGAACGTTTCTCCGTTCTCCGTTTGCATTTTAGGTAAACGAGACGAAATTTGTACAGAATTCTCTATAAATGAGCTTGAGTTGGCACTTAGAAACAGTAGGAAATCCAGGCATAGACAAAATCTCTTTCGATTTAATTCGCTATTTACCATAATCTGCAAAACACATCATCCTGAGCATCTTTAATGAGTCCTACTCAACTGGTACATGCCCCTCATCAGACGACTGGTTAAACTGCAAAGTGCTGCTCATCCAAAATCCATCTCAGGCGTCCTCATTCCGCCATAAATGGAAAAACGAATGCCCTTATTATTAGACTTCTGGGCAGAAATGAACTAGACTAAATCTCCAACTCAATTTGGTTTTTGAAAAGGTTGAGGTACGCAAGATTGCATAGCTATATTGTCAACGGACCTTCAAACAAACTTTGCCCAAAAATCAACATGTCTAGCTACGTTCATAGACATCGAAGCAGCATACGACAACGTAGTTATTGAAATCCTCTGTTCAAGACTCGGTTTAAGACTCGGTTCGAATAATTGGAGCTATTTTCGAGAAACGTATTCTTCATTTTTACTCCAGGGATACAGTCAAAAAAACCTTTGTCACCCCTCCTCTACATTTTATATTCAAAACAGATCGATGAGTTTAGCCGTAAAAATATTACAATACGCTAACGATGTTGTTATCTACGGCAACGGAGATAATCCTAGATTACTGTAGAATAGGATTCAACATACGATAGACAAAATTGGTAACTGGTACAAAGATATCGGTATTAAAATATTATGCGAATATAAAATATCCGTTTCAAAGACGGTGTATGTCGTCTTCACCTAAAAGTTCAAAGTACCTCAATTCTCTCTTCAGGTCAAATTTATACCAATCACACAATTTACACATTTTAATTACCACACATTCGACACCAAATGCCTGTTTCAAAATGACACAGAAGACGTGATCAAAAAATACAGCATGAGCTTAGCTATATGCCTCGGATTAATAAGGACAACCCATACATCGACTCTTGAAGAACTCTGCGGAATCATTCCTCTTGACATTCGTTTGAAAGAAGTGTCTCAGAAATTCTTAACCAAAGCATTATCAAGACCCAGTAACATAATTCATCAAAGCCTCTAGAAGTTCAGTTCCACCAACCCGAATGCTCCACTTATAGAAATTGCAGCCCCCTTAGGTTGCCTGGTGATTCTTCACTTTTTAAAAAAGAGACGAAATTAAAAAGCATTATTGAAATCTGTATTAGCCAAAAACCCTAGTCGCATTTAACGCTATGGGTATAAAAGACATGTGGTGGACAACTTTGTGTATCTTGGATTGCAATTTAATACAAGTGGAATTTTTGGGGTTAATGTAAGAAGGAGGAATCCATCACAAGCGATCAAAATGGGTCCAAATTGAGACCTGCGTGCGTTTGTCTTTTATCTATTTCAAAATATATTAATAAAAAATAATAATTTAGATCGTCTAAACTTCTTCAATAGCGAACCGATCACTTGGTGTAAAATGTATCAAGCCTTTACGTGTGGATCGGAAATTTGAAGCCTAACCCATAGTGAAGAGCTCAATTTACAAGTATTTAAAAGAAAATGTGCAACTTTATAAAAATTCTCTACTTTTTTTTGGATGCACTATCAAATATATTCAACCTGTGTGCCTAAAATTAGAACTAACTATAAGAGCCAGCCAAATAAAATAGAAAAATACCATTTTTTTAAGTTTAAAACATCAATAGACATTTATATTACAATAGAACTGTAAATATATAAGTACACAATAATTATTAAAACATCCTAATTATTAAACATTTAAGTAAATTATCCAAATATAAAAAACGAAAAAACATAAATTACAAAAATACAAGTGTTCCATTTTTTAGTGCCACTCGAACAGAACATGAGTTGCTAGTAAGTAAAGTGTTGCCACTATCACATTCCCGATCATCAGTGGAAAACATGCCCTAAAATAAAAAAAAATTGATTTTAAAATAAATTAGTGAAACTGAAAAAAAAAAAACAAATATTACTTCATATAAGTCATAAATGAGATTTTATAACCGTGTTGCTCCGCAATACCAGCGCACACAACATTTGCCGATGCACCGTACAAGGTTCCATTTCCACCTAGGCATGGGCCAAATGCAAGAGCCCAAACCAAGGGCTGAATTGGCAGTCCCAATTCTGGATTAGCTGCTAGCGCAACAACCACTTTGACCATCATTGCGGTTACCGGTATACTGTCGACAAAGGCCGACGTAATTGCAGAGACCTTTGATCAGACAAATTGGAGAATTTTCTATTTTATTACCACTTCAGTTGTTCGCAAATAATTACCCATAGGATTAGAGAAATGGCCACCATTAAACGGGCATCAGGACCAACTAGCATAATCACAGCTTCGGTTTGTTGACCAATCCAATAGATCAAACCTAAACGACCCAGACATTCCATGGCCACGAACATAGCGGCGAAAAAGAGCAATGTCGTCCACTCAATCTTGTGCATTAGCACGTCCATGTCATCTCTAAAATTAACATTAAAATATATCAAATTAAATGGCTTTATAAGAAACAGTCGTTTTCGAACTTACTTTCCGGATATAATTAACAAAAGTATAACCCCTAAAAGTGCACACCAGCCCATTGACAAGCGCTGTAAGCTCGGAACAGCTTGAATCATAAACATCGTTATGATGAACACAAACGCCAGGGCAGCCTTCATTAGAAGTACTTTGTTTTTAATCGGAAACTAGAAAAAATCAAGTTAGACCAGTGATAATTGTTAATATTGATAGAACGTCTTACATTTTGCCTGAGTTCCTGTAGAGTACACTTATACGCATCCTTGGACGACGTGCCAGACAGCTCGAGTTTCCGCAGCTTATGCTTTAACACTCTGATCTTAGAGATAAGAGATTTTCGGACCACTTCTGATCCGCGTGTGTACGTTGACAATGAATCCACAGCACGCTTCCAAACGTTAATCTCACAACGCAATTCTTTTCCGGCCAGAGGTTCTTTAAGTCTTAGTTCAAGGACATTGCGATACTGCACACGAAGGTGCAGTCCTGTCTGTAGCATGATGAGTATCACGCCCACGGTCATATGCAAACTGAAGGTGAGAAAGGACACACCCTATAGGTTGTATAATTAAATAATATGTTAATATGTTTAATTAGATATAAATGTACTTTTACTTACGTTCTTTGCGATAAACTGGTTTGAAGTGATTATTACGTTTGGTGGATCTCCAATCGGGGTCATTGTTCCACCGATGTTTGCGTGCACTACAATTGCCATTAACACTGGAACCGGATTCAATTCCATGACCTCACATAATCTAAAAAAAATATATTTAAATGTTTTTTTTTTATTTTTGTTCATGCATTGCATACTTAATCGTAATTGGAGTCATGAGCAGAATTGTTGTAACATTATCCAGAAAAGACGAAATCACAGCCGTTACAATACAGAGAAAATGTATTAGAGGCCAAATCTTTCCTCTGGATACCTAGCAAAAGAAATTCAGTTTTAAAGGAACTGTTAACAGGCATTAGGCTAATAACAAACTCTGTAGGCCAGCACTGCCACGTAATCAAAAACACCAGTTTCCGAGAGTACCGCAATGAAAAGCATCATACAGAACAGCAGGAGCAACGTCTCGATGTCCATCCAAATGACTACATCTCGCATCGTTGGTCTATCATTCAGAGCAGCCAAGATGGCTACGCCACTGACCGATGCAATAATAGCAGCAAAAGTTCTATGAACTATCTGAAAAAGTTAAAAAAAATATATTATTATAAACATTTTACTTTTTTACAAAACTTATACCTCCCAGATGATCAGGACGTACAGCATTACAAGAATCACGGCTGCGTAAATGGCTCCAATAGCTAAATCCACCGGAGTAAGATCATAGCCTAATTTAAGTGCAACATTACTGCTAGAGTTTGTCTCTAGTTTAATTACGAAACTCCGCTCAGACGTTTTGAGTTCGTTTGCCAAGAGTGCACCAATGTTAAAACGATGATCTTGAATTACCGGGGCAGCGATGTCATGATCTTCCGACTCCATCAGTGGAATATTCCAGCGACCAGTTGAGCGTATCTCATTCTTACTAGACCAGTTTTCATAAACTTCCACAGAAACCGTCAAAAAATCAGTATTGTTGTTTTTGTTTGTTAACAAAAAAGGTCCTTCTAATGATACCAATAGTTCTGAACTGATGGAAGCATCCGAAATGTTGAAATCTAACACATAACATATAAATTAATATTAATTTCGTAAATAGAAAGTTTAACTAACATTTAACTCCCATCTCCGGCACTGCCAACTGCCTGAAAACGATTTTCTTTTCTTTTTGCCGCATCAGAATTGCGGTAAAGATTAACCAACCAGCAAACAAACACACTCTCTTCACGTTTGTATGCCATGATGGTTTTTCTGGCAAATCTTTGTCGAGCTGATGGTCTTTCTCTTGAATTGGGGATGAGCTTCTAGAAATAGTCATCCTTTTTGTGATTAAAAAAATAAATAAAAAGCCTTACTGGAATTACCTAATTATATCAGCGTCTTCATGTTTTGGTGAAAGGTTTTTTCGTTTTACCAAGTCTTCTTTGAGTTCTAGATCCAGCTCCTTTTTATTTGTTTCAATTTTTTCTTTAAAAAAATGTTTAAAATTTTAATTTATTGCCGTTAGCGTTACAGGGAAATTTATTTTATACCGGTGCCATTTATAACGGTTCCATTTAGTCGATGATGTTCCAATAAAAATGAGGAGAGACTGGAGTCGTGTCGTACGTTGGCCGGTAGTGATTGCCAGACTTCTAGGGATTCATCTGTGATGTCACTATATAAACATGGATTATAATGGTTTGTTTAACATTGAAAATGATTAGGTTTAAGATAGGAGGAGGAGGAGAACCATTCCTAACAATATAGGACTACCTCCCTAAATATTCCTATCAGCTTTTTGGCCATTAAGCTGGTTGGATTGGTATTAAATTTTGTTTTGAGGGTCTTGAGGAGTAATCTTTAAAAGGTTACTTTCTTCAAAAAATATTCAGAAATGTGTTTGATATAGCAGGAAATATATATTTAAGGAAGGGTTATTAAAAAATACCCTTAAGTCTAAGTTTGATCCCAATCCTACCAGAACTATGTCCAAAATCCTTGTGAGCCTATTTAAGGAGAAAGTCATATGTTTTTAAAAATGGTTCCTTATCAAGACCTTAAAATGAAATTTTGCCAATCCCAAATGAATCAAAAAGCGGTGAATTGACAGGTTGCGATTCGTACCCAAACCGAATACTTGTTTACACGAACTGATACTAAACTGCTACTTTCAAAAGTTGGGCCACATTTGAATATGCGAAGTTGACTGTTTGGGTGTCATTAACTGAGACTAACTGTCAAAAGTAGCAGTCCGTGTAATCGTAGCATAATCAGTCGAGTTAGTGTGATTAATTATGGAATTTTGTTTGGTAAAATCGAGCAAATAAATAAGTTTTTTGTATATACATATTTACGTTCAGATTTAAGAGTAATTTTATTCAGAATAAACAATCACATCATATAAAACCTTAGGTTATAAAATTTTATCGAAAGTCCAAAAAAAAAAATAATAAATGATAAATAAAGCAATAGCAGAACATCTTTTTGAAGATAGGCAATCGACTTATTAGACCATCAGTTTTGAGATATTGTAATAACACTATCTAACATATCAAAAGACTATACACTCGCGGATATTTGTTTAAATGTAATAAGTAGACACTATTTAAGTTTTTATCATCTTCTTTACTTTTTTACAAAATGTTTGAATTTAAGAAGATGAAATTCTCCTGGAATTTTGCGAGAACTTAGTTTTGGACGGAAATAATTCATTGCAAATTGATCGTACATAAATCTTCAAAAGTAAAAACAAGCAAATTCTTAAATTCATAATTCATAAATTCACAAATGAATGTAACCCATTGTTTTTTATCGTTTTTTTTTTAAACCCTTATTCTCCTTTTTATTTTTTTCGTTTATTTTTTTAATTTTATTTTTAATCGTGCGATCCTAAGATTCTAATTTATTTTCAATTTAATATAATTATCAGTCGTGCTCGTGTCTAATACATCCGTAGTGAAAATCTGTAAGACCGATCGAGTCGATTCGAGTCGAACCGAGTGACTTTTCGTACGTCAGTCAAAAATATCTCTAGCATGTGTGGGAACAAAAATTTACGGTCGTATGAAATCTCTCTCAATTAGACTCGATTCGTCTCGATTGCTATTACAGACTTCGACTACCGATTGCATATTGTATACTTTAGGATGGGTTGATTGAAAATAAGTTTGTATGAAAAAAAATTAAACGCGACTTTTTTTTACCCTCAGGGCAGAAAAGATGTAAAATAATTTAAAGAAATGGCAATTAAATAAATATAGATGTATAGTTTCTAATACCGAGGTATTAGAGGCTGAAAACCATTAGCCGAGTCTACTTTAGCACACAGGCCACTTAATGTTGGACGAATTGTGCTTTGAACACAAATGTTTAAAACAATTTTAAGAGACGAATAAAAGAATAAACGGCTTATAAAATGGAATTTTTGATAGTGACTACAGAATTTTCCTTGAACCGATGAATCTTAATATAGCCGCAAAAAGGACAGCTACACAAAACATGTTCTAATGTTTCTCAAACAATTCAATTTGCAAAAAGGTGTTTAGTAAAACAATGCCCAGTCAAAACGTTATCTAGATTTTGACGTTTTAACCTTAACCTCTTCTGTTTGGCTTTGCAAAGAAATTTCTTGCTTGTCTGCAAGATCTTAGAGAATTCCACTTTTGAGAGTGTATTTTTGATATATTACTCATTGTTTTCGAATGCCTGCTTGCACACGCAATTCCTAAGACAGGCTTTTGGCCGATAACGGAGTTTCGTTATGGACCCTTGTCTTGCTAACTCATCAGAGTGGAACGGTAATTTTGTAATTGAAATACAGTTAGAAATCGTCCCAATAGGATAGACTAGTTTAGTTACCCTGTAAAGACTAAACTCGAGCTCTTGATTGATTTCCAATCCAGCTATACGGTTCTTTAAAACCGATTTGCTTAAAAAAGAGAGTGTCAACTTTTCTTCCACTAAGTTTCCATTCCTTATCATCCTGCATCCGTAGAGTGGTCAATGAAACCACTCCCTCAATAAATTGTGGAAGTGGTGTTAAGTTAATAAAAGCCTGCGAGGCCGCAGTTGGTAATGTTTTAATTTCGTAAGTCACGCAGATGCTAGCTAATCTTTGGATAAGCTGTAAGCTAGCTTCGTTGTACTTATTTTTTGTCTTAATATCACAACCTATACATTCATGGCGGTGTATATCCAGATAATAATTTTGGGGGGACAATTTCCATGTAAAACTAAAAGTTTTTTGACATTTCCAAAAAGGCTCGTGAGCTTCCAGGATTTTATTTTCAATGTGTTTCTATTTTAGAAGTTTTCTATCCAAAATAACACCAAAGTATTTAATTTTCTTTATTGAGTTTTATTTCAGTTTTGTAAAGTTTTGGAATTATGGCAAAATGTTGTAATCTTTTCTTTGTAAAGAGAACCATAGTTGTTTTAGAAGGGTTCCTACAATTTTTAATACATTTTGTATAATACTTATTCTAATGTCTTTACCTAATCTTTACCTGTTGTAAGTATAGAATTATCATCAGCATAACCTACAGTATAATAGCCAAACTTATTAGGTTTAGTTAAAAGACTATCGAACTCTACCCTGTGGACAACCTTTTTTGACTCTTAGTTATTCCATTGGAGATAACACTAATAATACGATTGTTTAGCATGCATTTAACAAGTGTACAGTTTATCCGAAGCTTTAGGCAGATTTGTGTACAATAGGCCTGTTTTATGAATGCTCGCGATACAGATCGTGATAAAAAGCTAGTGTAGCAAGCAGTATTATATAAATTTGAGCCTGCTGATGATATCAATTAGTCTTTACAAAAACATAGAAAAAACAAATATTTTAAATGGCTTCATTATTTTTTTTCAACATAGTCACCTTTTAGTTCAAAACACTGAGCCTAACGATTTTCCAACTTTTGCAAGCCGCCCAAATAATAAGATTTGTCGAACTCTTCAAAAAAGGCGTTTGTTTCAACGATGACCTTCTCATTTGATGCTAATTTTTTCCATCGAGGTTTGGAAACAAAAAGAGAGAGAAAAGGGTGAGTGAGGCAGCAATTCGTAACGCAATTGAAGTATACATTTTCAGTTGTAAGGAGACACGAATGGGCTGGTGCATTGTCATGGTGAAACAGGATTTTATTCTTCTTCATATGGGGACGTTTCTCCTTCAAGGCATTATCAAGTTTGTCCATCAAAGCACAATAATACTGCCGTTATCGTCCTTCCTTTCTCCAAAAAGTCTATGAAGATTATGCCTTGCCCATCCTAGAAAACTGTGGCCATAACCTCCATGGCCGATGGAACGGTTTTTGCCTTCTTTGGTGGTGAAAAGTACAATATTTCGACTGTTCCTTGGTTTCTAGCGTGTACTGATGGATCCATTAAAAAAATATTTAAAAATTATAAATTGAATTTATTAGTTCAGTCTTTTAAACTACGAAGAAATTCAAAAAAGGGTTTTTCGCATGGACGGAAGTAAAAAAATAGTTTTTTTTTTTAAATCTGATTCAATTTGCTTTTCTTGGAAAACGGGTGAATTGATGCTTTCTAGATACTAGTTGGACAATTTAAAGATCTCCAAAGCACTTTAAAATTAAAAAACAAATTGCTAAACTTTCAGACCGTACATCCGGGCACTTTAAAATTTATTATAAATATGTATTTTTAATATATTTAAATTTATAATTATTAAAAAAATATTAAAAAATTATAAATTGAATTTATTAGTTGAGTCTTTTAAACTACGAAGAAATTCAAAAAAGGGATTTTCGCATGGACGGACGGAAAGTTAAATGGCCCAAAATTGGCTTGCAAGTCATTGCAAAAACAAAACATTATCGAAGGAAGAAGATATCATTCAAATTTAAAATAAACAATGGTTGTATGGACCAAGTGAAAAAAAAATCAAAAACAATGCGCTGTGATAATTAATTTTTATTTATTAAACGCAGAAAAAGGGCAAAAAACGGAAAACCAGCAAAAAATTTAAACGAAATTAAAAATAGTTTAAAAAAATAAATTTTAAAAAAAGAAATGTGCCTGAAATTATTCAAGATATTAGTTTTGAACGAGAATAATGCATTGCAAATTGTTCTTACTTAAACTTTTGAAAGTAAAAATAAAAATTATTGATTTAAAAAAGACATTTTAACTGAACAACAAGTAAATTCATTAATTCATATTTTTTAATTTAAAGAACAACGTTTTTTAAACCTTTTTTCTCTTTTAATTAAAATATTATTGCTCCTTTTTCTTCTTTTATTGTATAAAATCTCCTATTTCATATTTTTATTTTAAGCTTGTGATTCTATTATTTTCAATTTAGTATATTATCAATTGTGGCTAATACTCCCGATTGCATAATGCACATTACGGTGGGTTGATTTTTAAGTCAGTTTTTTTTATGAAAAAACCCTAAGGGTACCAAATTTGTAAAAATGCCAATTAAAATAAAAAAATATATAAAAATGTCTATCGCAAGCGAATTTTATTTGAAATTTTATTAAAATACAAAGAAAAACTGAAATATCTTGGATGAGATTTTTTAAGAGTAATTATATTTTAGTTATTTCAAATTTAAATAAAAAAGAATATTTATTACACTGTAATATAAAAAAATATTACACTTTAAAATATATTCAAAAAATATATAAAAAACAAAATATTTACAATTTTTTAAAATTAATAAGTTTTTATCTTCCGAGGTAATACTGCATTTAATTTTTATAAAATTACAATGCGTTCACGATAAACACTACTATTTCATTTTTTTAATACCTAATATGATTTTTTTACAACCTTTGTGCCTTGAAGGAAAATTAAATTCCAATTTTAGAAATCGGCCCCTAATGCACATATTGCAAATCATCCTAAATACATAAGCATGCTGCAAATAAGCATTATAATTCAACGTATTCATAGATTATATTATAATATTTTAATATATTTAAAAATAAACACTGATCGATAAATACAAATGCTGTGTTTTTATAAACTAACAACAAGTAGCTAAATCCAGTTAAATCAGCAATTAACCAA
Organism: Bolitophila cinerea; assembly: GCA_010015015.2. Classification (NCBI taxonomy): domain Eukaryota; kingdom Metazoa; phylum Arthropoda; class Insecta; order Diptera; family Mycetophilidae; genus Bolitophila; species Bolitophila cinerea. The sequence continues at coordinate 20,145 of JAAAKO020088929.1, forward strand.
ATAGTTATCTTTTAATCTTTTATATTCATAACGTAAAATGTATGACTTTCACACAATTGATAAAATATACTCGTACGCATAATTGTTTATGTGTAAAAAAAACACCAAGTTGTATTTATGCATACATACGAGTATAACTATAGCATGCTTGTAATAATTGCTGATGGTGCATTTTTTAAGGATGTTATGTTTCAGGATCGATATTACAGTCAGTTATAAAACAATATTATTAATTTCAAAAAATATATAATGCATTCAAGATCTAAACATAAAAATGTTCAATTTAATATTATTGTATGAAATAAGCAGTATTCATAAATACCTAATTTTTAATCTTCTAATCTCTGATAAGAAACCAGGGTAGGAATCGTGTATCTTGTATTTGGGGTGTTCATTCTAAAGCTCAAAAGTAATTAATGAAATCAAATATGTTAGAGCATTCGAAAGCAATCTACATAATACCCAGTATTTTTTTAATGGTATTTTGATTGTACTGTTATTCTTATAAAAATATAGTGTAAGTAATTTAAAAGAAAACTAAATAAATAAGTTAAAATATAGAAATATTCAATAAATTTACACAATTTAATAACACATTCCAACTATATTTTCTTTAGATGAGATTTAAATATATAATATATGGCAATACATAAACATATACTTAAAAAAATATATATATATACCTGTTCTATAAATAAATGTATATATATATGTATATTAATAGTAACACAGTAAACACCAACCTGGGAGAGGGAACGTATAGTTTCCTTCCATTTTTCCACACCATTATGTACTCTTCCAAACAAATTAGCTAAAACTTCGTAGTCTTGTTTTAAATAAAACACTGCACTTATTCACAACAATTCAAACAGTTCTTAAGTCTTAAAATTGTCAACAACAAACATTCAAAACACTGACACTAAACATGTTCCATGTAAAACGAAAACAAAACAACCATCAACCAAACATTCCTGGAACGTCGTCGCTCAACTCAATCCCGCACGCACGCGAATGTGAATGTCTCAACTCAACGCAAGAATCACTACTAACAAACCGAGACTGAGCTGAGAACTACTTAACTAAAAAAGCAAAAGGCTGACCTTTTATCTATCTCAAACCCGAATTCGTACTGTATACCTCGATCACTTCGCCACACTGTATTATATATACCATAGCATACAAACAAAATATTATGCGATCAGTCGGGAACGATCATATAAAACGAGCATAAAATACCGAAAGACAGGAGATAACGATACACGCGACTGCTAAAATACTACTGAGCTATAAATATGGTCACTCTTTACAGTTTTGATATTGTATACAAATGAAAGAAATTGTTTTGATATGATGCCACAGCAGTTTGGAAAGATAATGCTTTGAATAATCAATAATATTGAGATACGGGTTCTATGCGATAGATGGAGACGTTAAACGGATTGGTTCGTGCACGTGATTGGTTGGAGTATGTGATTTTATATTTTTGGGTAAATGAAATGGAATTTTATTTTTATTTTTATAAATGAAGTAAGTTGGTTTTACTAATCATCCTGGAAGGAAAACACACCAACTAAACTTTTTTGAAAAAAAATAGTTTTAATGCCATTCTATTTTAAAATATATATTTTATCATAAATTAAAATGTCTACATTTTTATTGGAGATAGATCGACAATTTTGGTATGTTTTCGAACTAAATGTTACTATAAAAATGCAATAAAAGTAGAAACAAACTTCTAAAGCTGCAAAAGATGTCTTGAAAACAGAAGAAAACAAATATAATACTATTTAAAATTCAATAAATTTAGTAATAATAATAACTTTTTTTAATTGTAATTTCATTAAAAAGGAACAAAATTATTGATCACATCAGAACTATATTAAAAATCACGTAAATATTACATTTAAAAAACATAAAATTTAATGAAAAATATTTTTTTGATTAGTTATTTTATAATAATAATTGTTGTTACAATATTAAAAATATCAATTCATTAAAATAAAATAAAATAAAATTAAAAGTAATATCAAAAATTTAAAATATTTAAAAAAAAAAAATTGCCCTAAAAACAAAGTTATAAATAACTTAAAACGCTTACATGAATAAACATAATAATAATTATATAATATTTTTTTATTTTAGTGACCTTAGATAGATTTGGGGGGAGGTCGAGCCAACTCGATGCACGCCAGCACTCCAATGGGCCGATTGTGCTTCCTCCAGTA
>JAAAKO020089040.1:0-22358 GCA_010015015.2 Bolitophila cinerea
CGAGGTATATTATGAGTATGGTACGCTGCGGCGCACCGGCCGAGAGCTAATTTTATTACGGTTCCAAAATGTGCTGAAAACAATGCACGTTCAACAAATATTTGAAATAGAATGCGCGAATATAAATAGATTGAAGATAAATAGCCTATCTTTTTGATAATATCAAATAAATTGCGATAGAATTTTGATAATTCATTTAAGAATATTGAAAAGAAAAGTATGCAAATCGATTTATCTTTTTTTATCAGAGCGTAATAACAGAAAAGGATACACTGATTTTTATGCGGCGATAAAGATATCAGGCATCGCAGCTGGTCTCTAATTGGAGACTTGGTCTCTATTTTCACTCTAGATCTCTAAAAGTCTCTAAAATAAGTATTTGGTATCTAAAAGTATAATTTTCAATAGTAACACCTCAAATGCTCAACGTACTTGGTGAACGTGGTCTATTTCATGTTTATATTATATTTAAAGAGCAATTTTATTTTAGGTGTACATTTTTTTTGGAGAACGATTAATTTGTTTGCCTTTTCTAAAGTATGCTATTCTGTTTTTTTGTTAAATTTTCGAATCTTATCAAATGCAGGATATAATTTATTGATTTTATCTCTATTGGAAAACAAATGTAAATCTGAAACTGCAATATTCTTTAAATCTCCAATTAATAATCAGATTTTTGCAACAGTTTTTTCTAAAAAAATAAAATATATTTAAAAAATTTAATTGTTTTTAAGACAGCTGAAATAGACGTAAATTTTTATTTTGAAAAATCCATTGTATTATGTTTTCATTTGCTAAAGTAATGCCTTTTCAATTAATCTTGAAGAGTTACCCATTTTAATTGGTCGTGATGACAATTTTTGGAATAAACTGAACTCTCAAAAGTATTCAAACATATTTGGCCACGGACAAGCTGATGTTGAACGTGAATCCAGCCAACTGCAGAATTAACATAACAAGTTTTAATACTTTTGCTGGAGGTTTAGCCGAAAACGTAAAATTAACCAGAGACATGATAAAAATGTATAAAAATGCTCATCAACAGTATAAAAATAAATAGTAAATGCAAGAAAGCTGATCAGGAAAAAATACGGAGAGTTAAGATTAAATGAAGATTTAAAAAAGTGCTCATTGTGCTTACGAAAGAAATTCTAGGTAAATCTAGAAATAATCGACATTGAATAAAATTAAAAAGTTCTCAGGAAATTGTTATAAACGAAAATCTGTCTGAAATGAAAGCCAAAATGAAATAATATGAAATACTAAAATGTATACACACATATATAATAATATAGTTATAAACCTTTAGAAACAGTTTTTGCATTAATAATTATTTGAAAAAATAAGTCTCCGAAATTTTCTAAGGTCTCTATTTCATAAAAAATGGTCTTTGAAGTCTCTAGATATTTTTAAAATATCACTGTGATACCTGAGATAAGGATAAATGATTGAGTTTTAAACTCTGGATATAGTCATTATGAAAGCATGATGATTTTTTACATAATTAAATTTAATATTTTAAACTTACTGCATACAGTTACAATAACATTATTAAAATAATAAACTATGTTAAAATCAAGTTCAAGTATTTATGAATTGTGTATAAGAATGTTAATAATATTGTTTAAGTAAATTAAATAAAAATTTATTTAAAGCTGACTGATGATCTTCTTACGTGTTCCTAATATATTTTAAGTTACAGTGGGCTTCCATTAGACATAAATTATGTCAGGGTGCATGTTGAAAATATATACTCAGTATTTGTTTATATCAGAGTAATTTATATTGTATTATAATATGTCACTCTCACGGGTATAAAAGCGATTACTTTTTGAATAAATTATCAGATTAAATACAACCTTCCAAATATAAAAATCGCCTTTTAACAGGTTATGGGCCCAGGCGAGAAGTTTAAGCGCCCCAAATATAATAAAATATATGTGTTTGTGTGTATTCCAAAAAGTTGCACACAAATGGCTGGAAACGGAGCAATTACTTTTGAAGATTCTGGTTTGACGCGAAGAGTGGGGCTACTGCGAAGCCTTGTAGAAGCACGACTCGAAAATTTTAATTCGATCGAGGAATATTTCAATGCAATACTTTGTAGCATACATTTTGAAATCAGTGAAGATGGATTGGGACGTTTCTTCTAACCGGACTTTCGAAAGATTATCGGCCAATGATTATGGGTATAGAGAATTCTGGTATGGCTATTACAAGCGATTTAATTAAAGCAAAATTGCTTCAAGAGTTTGTAAGAAATCTGAAAATGACCAGGCGTTTTATGATGCGAAAAATAAATTGTCTGTTAAAAATAAATCTGCTGTTCAAATATTCGGTGCTATGAATGTAAGCAACCAGGACACAAGTCATATGAATGTAAAAAAAGTCTAAGGGTGCAATGTCAAAAACCAGTGGGTTTTGTGCAGTTTATGCAACTGGTTTGCGATTGGAAAATGAGTGGTACTTGGATTCGGTTGCATCAATGCACATGACAATGCGTGAAGATTAGCTGCGGAATCCAGGAAAACCTGAATTCGATGAGATTACTGTTGCTGATAATATAAAAATGGAAGTCATGTCTTTCTGCTATAGTTGATATTTCTATCAATATTTGTGGAAAGTCTGAGATTATACCGATTCAAGTTGTTCAATTTGTACCTAATATGGCTGTGAATCTTTTGTCAGTAAGTCAACTTGTTCGCAAAGGTCATGAAGTTAAATTTGACAAGAATGGAGCAAAAATGATAATCTATGGCATCGGCGTTTAGGACACCTTAATTATGCTAACATAGAGAACAGGAAAACTGGATATGTTTATGGAGTGGATCTATTTTTATAAAAATAATAATTCTCCTTGCGAAATTTGTTTAAAAGGTAAACAATGTCGAAAGCCTTTCAATAATATAGGATCTCGAGTGTCTGATATTTTAGAATTGGTTCATTATGATCTATGTGGTCTGATGGAGCAGAAGTCTATTGGTGGTGCTAAATATTTCTTGACAATGATTGATGAAAAAAGTATTTGTTTATTTTCTTACAAGCAAATCGGAAGTAAAAGATATTTTTGAGAATTTTCAAAAACTTGTTGAAAATCAAACTGGCAAGAATATTAAAGCAATTAGATCGGACATGGGTTTGGAATACATGAATAACGATTTACGTAACATTTTACAAAAGAGTGATATTCGTCATAAAACATCTATTCCATACACACCTGAGCAGAACGGTTTAGCTAGAATAGAACTCTTGTAGAAAGAGCTAAACCAAACAAAGCATTTGGAAACCTAAAGATGATTCCAGAAGAAATTTGGCCCGGTATAAAACCAAATTTAAGTCACTTGCATGTATTTGGTTGTCGGGCAATGGTCCACATTGAAAAAAAAAAGATCCAAATTCTGAAGTATTGATTTTCACTGGATACCTTGAACAATCCAAAGGTTTTCGTTTAATCAACATTAAAAACGGTAACCTTGTGAAAAGTCGTGATGTAGTTTGGCTAGAGAATTCTGTTAAGAAAGAATTATTTAATTTCTCCGAAATGCAAATTACTGAAGAAAATCCTGAAAATGAAGACAAAAAGATAGATGAATCTTCAATAATTTAAATGCGAAGATCGGAACGTATTGCTAAAAGAAAACTTGAAAACGTGGTATTAGCAGTTCAATCTAAAACTTAAGGAGATCCTGAATCTGTTGAAGAAGCTCTTAATAGTTCAGATCATGAACATTGGCAATAAACAATGGACGAGGAGTACGATGCACTTATCAAAAAAAAAATACTTGGACTCTAGTTGATTTACCGAAGGATCGTAAGGCAATTGAATCAAAAGGTGTTTATAAAGTAAAAAATAACTCTAATGGAACAGTTGCACGATACAAAGCGCGTCTTGTTATAAAGGGTTGCGCACAAAGAAAAGGTAATGATTATCAAGAAACTTTTTCTCCAGTTGTTCGATACAGCTCGATTCGTTTTCTTTTGGCACTCGGTAAAGTTATATCTTGAAATCAATTAATTTGATGCTGTAATTGCTTTTCTGTAAGGTGATTTAGACGAAGAAGTTTACATGGTACAGCCTTAACAATTCAATAATGGTTCGCAAGTATGTTACCAAGCTAGTAGACATTTGGAAGGCATTTGGTTTGTAACATTCTAAAGTAGATCCGCGTTTTTACCATTATCAAAAAAATGTATAAGGTGGTTTCCTGCTGTGTATGTGGTCAACTTGTTCATTTTTTCAAACAACACAAATCTAAAAGAAAAGGTCAAATGAATTAAAATCCAATTTTCAAATGAAGGACATGGGTGAAGCCAAGTTGTGTTGGTCTCAACATAGACCGCAAAAATGGTAAAATATTTGTAGATAAATCTACATATAATTATGATATTTTAGATCTTTTTAACATTGTAAATCTGCGGATTGTAAATCTGTGGCAACACCATTTAATTTGAATCAGAAGTTAACTTCGAGTATATCTCTGAAAAATGAAATTGAAGAACGAGAAATGGAAAATGTGCCATATCAGGAAGCTGTAGGTATTTTTATTTATCTAACTCAAAGTACACGTCCTGATATTGCTTACGCCGTGAATTCAGTGAGCAAGTTTTCCAAAAAACCTGAAAAAAGCTCATTGGGCAGCTGTAAAAAGAATTTTCCGATATATTAGGGGACTGTTAATACAAAAGTGCTATAAATCTGTCAGCAAATAATGCATATCATCCGAGAACCAAACATATAGATGGTCGTCACCATTTTGTTCGGGAGAAGATAATAAACAAAGAAATTTCAATCCAATATTTAACTACAGAAAAAAATGATAGCTGATTCACTGACAAAGGATTGTCTAAGAAAAAACATTTATTTTGTTTTAAAAATGGGATTAACATTTATTTAACAAATATTCGCTTTAGTGGGGGTGTGAAAACATATACTCAGTATTTGTTTATATCAGAGTAGTTTATATTGTATTATAATATGTCACTTCACGGGTATAAAAGCGAGTACTTTATTGAATAAATTATCCTCTAACGGATGAATGTTATTTAAATGATAAAATGTCATGTTAATTATATAGTAATATAAGTCAATGGAATTTATTTTCAAACCAGCTCTAATAGAGCCATGAAATAAACTAAACTTTGTTAGATAATAATGATAATTTTGTAGTCTTTTCGGCAATAAATTTATTTAAATTAAAAGAATATCAGTTTAAATACAAACTTCCAAATAATAACATCGCCTTTTAACAGTGCAGTCATAAATTTTGTCTATAAACGTCAAAATATTAGGTCTGCACGCAAACTGAACGCAGGGTTGAGGGGCAGTTTGCGTGCAGTTTACGTGCAAAGTTTTCACGGAAGCGTGAGGTGCAGTTTGAGTTCAAAATTTGCACGGAAACTGCACGCAAACACGGTGCAGTTCTCGTGCAAGTTCTGCAATCAAACTGCACTGTGTGCAGTTTGTGCCTGGGCATTTTTGACAGTTTGCACGCATTTCTGCACGTAATGTGCACGTGCCTCTTTCACTGCGTGCAGATTGGCGTCAGTTTGCGTGCAAATTATCGAAAAATGCTTTACGGGTTAATATGTAACATTTTGATGTTCTTAAAGCGTTCACGCTTCTTAACTATTGTCCAAAGAACTTTCACGTTTACACAACGACGAGCTGTAGGGGTTTTATTTAAAAAATACGACACAGTGATCAGCACCCGTATTCTACAAAATTTGTCACTGAGTAAGTATTTTTTTTATACACAGTAGACAGAACATATGTGATGTCATGTGACTTAACGTGACGTTGTTACATATTTAGAGTGATAATTGAAAGCGAAAATTAAATGCATTACAGAATCGCTTTTAAATACGGAATTACTTTTATGAGAAATTGCTTAGGGAATCTCACTGTAAAGCTGGGTTTAAATTGTAATACACTGCTGCCAAACACATTAAGTACGGACATGCTGAAAAATATTAGATTCACCAAAGAGCGTACTTTCAACTTTTTTTATCAGCAAGACGTTGCGCTCTCTTGCACTTGATTCCAATCTGTATTTCCCTCTTGTTTTTACTTGTTGGTTGCTGGTAAGCGAATATTTCACAATTAAAATCCAGCTTATGGCCACAGGGAGAATAACTGAACATTTTGGCGTTTATTAGCCTTTCTCCATACATTTTTTTCTAACATCTATTTAAATTGCACATTTAATAACTAAAAATTTATAAAGCTCCCCAAAAAACAATTACAAGTTTTGATGAACCAAAGAAAAGTTCAAGAAATCTATGAAAAAATATTTTGTGGAATTATATATTTGTTATTTCAATATCTTTTTATATTGGTTTTAGTCGTCTCTAGATGTTTTTACTTTATAGTTGTGGTGGTATCGTGTAGCGGCCTAATTAACAATTATTTCGGCCAACAAATGTTATCCCTTTAAACATAAAAAATGCTTGGAGCAAAAAACTGGAGCATGCTCAGGCATGCCTTATAAAAAAAACTAATTTTTAATAACGATTGGTTTATTATTAATTGTATCTTTAATTATTTTATTTGTATGATGTTCAGAAATACATAGCATAAAATGATTTTGATTAAATATTTTATATTTGAAATAAACAGACCAATAAATATGTGAAAATCAATTTAAATTCAAAAGACAAAATCGAATTGAAAATGTACCATTGTTTTTAGATTGTGCTCATTTCATAACATTTATTTTTGCACCTGTAAAATTAACCTAGAATGTGATATTCGTATTTCATTACTAAACAAAACAATATTAAATGAATGACCATAGAGATTATTTTTCAAAGCATTAGCTCAAAATGTGCAGTTGGACATGTGTAGAACTTGTATTGCCATATGTTTAACCCACATTGTATAATAAAAAGGTTGAAATTATATTAAAGTAATATAGGTTTTATAAAATCTTTACTTCTACGGCCTACGGTTTTTTGATAACAATGTTTAATTAATTGATAATCGCTAATGCAGTATATATAGTATTTTTTTAAATATTAAAACGATAACATACATTAATAATATTTAAAGTATTAAATTTTATAACTAAGCTTATATGAATACATTATGTATAAGTTATTGTATTTTTTTTTTTAATAATTTATGTATTATAAGATATTTTCTTATTTTATATAATGAATTAACAATATATTTTTCCGTACGTTGAAATTTTTGTTTTTAATTATCTTCATTGTTATTATCATTTTGAAATGTCGATTTATCGGTTTCAATACAGTCAACCTCTATATTACTTGTTATTACAGCATTTTCGATAAAACCACACGTTGGACCGTAAAAAATAAGTTCAGGTATTTGACCACCCTGTACACCAGTTCCATTTGTACTTTCGGAAGAGCATTGGAATTGGAATGTTACATTACCCATACAGATTTCACTCATACCCTCTTGACCAAAAAAGCTTAATTCCGTGCCATCTAAAATCACTGATGCAGTGTAAAAGCAATCTGGTTCAATTTGTATAGGGTTTTCGAAAAACACATGAAATGTGTTACTTGATCCATCACTGAAAAAAGTTTTTTTATTTTCTGATAAAATGTTTCCCAATCGTTTTAATTCAATTTTGACAGAATAATCGGCGGCACCAGTTGAAGAACCATAAAGTCCAAATCCAACGATGAATATGCGTTTATCAACGGAAAACTGTATAGAGTCACAGCGACCTCGGTACCGCCATTGATTACTGCGGTATGCGCACGATTGAAATCGATGACAAACTTGGGTTTTAAGACCAGCTCGTGGTTTTGTTGTAAAGTCTAGTTTTGGTTTATTTTTTGCCGTATAATTTAGAAAAATATCAATTGTCTCTTGTGGAGTCAAAATACCCAATTGTGCAACACCATTTGCAAATTCTTCCAAAGTCATAGTTGGTATTCGAATAAGTTGCAAAGCTGAACCAAGAACATTTCGTCGATTTAGCGATGAAGTATCTACCTCTATTTTAGCACAAGCCGCCTGAGCCCAGCTTAAGGCTGCCTCAAATAAATGTATTTCCTTGCAATTTAATGTTTCCCGTGATAAAATTGATTCAAACGTTTTTATATCAATTTCAACAAAACATTCTGCTTTTATAGCCATTTCCGCCTAAAAACATTTATAATTATTATTTTATATGAATTTAGTATACACAAAATATTACCTGTGCATCAATTACTTCCCAGCATCTTTGCATTAATTCAGGTTCTTCGAAAAGACGAGATTGACTCAAAAGTAAACATGCATTCTTGGCAGTTAAACTGTATTCTAGATAATTTACACATGCTCTGGCTAAAGTTGGTACTATGTATTTTTTTGCAACGTACAAAGTTGCAAGTACATTGTCTGCCACTAATTGAATTTCATCGCAGTAAAGAAATCTGTTGATAAAATTTTGTATATAGTATAGATTTGTTTAATAATAATATAATGTTTATACTTTAATAGTGTTAAAAAAGCTGATGGTTCAACATCAGGAACTTTTATTTCTAGTTTAGTATCTGCAAGACCTCCAAAAAACATTGCATAAAAAACTGAGCTACCAGTAGCTAATACATATTTGTGTGCTGGGATACATTGAATGTTTTCTAAAATAATTATACATTTTCAATAGTAAATATAAAAATATCCTATTTTATTACCTTCAACTCCAACAATAAAATGTATATCTGACATTAACTCATTATTGAACATGGCAGCATTACGTTCTCGAATAGTTGATTTATTTGCCTGCCAATTTGGATCGCCAGTATCGGTTGGGCTCAAATGTAAGCCAGATATTTGGGGCAATGTAAATAATGTCGAATTGATAGGTCCAGGTGATGACATCGGTGAAGATGGTGCACTTAATGGTTGGGTCACCTGCATATTATTTTCACGAACCATTGTGGCATTATTGTGCGGCGGAGACATTAATAATGCTCCCGCATTGTTTGGACTTTCCACTACAAATTTAAATTTATAAATATATACCATTATATATAATTTATATTGTTTATGTTTAAATTTACCATTCATCCAAGAATGTGTTTGGGAATTGAGCATATCAAATTTTGACTTTTTATTAATAGAAGAAGTTTGATTCAAATAAGACATTTCTCTATGTTGTCTTATTTAATTCCAATTTAACACCTTTTCTACCATGTTATACCTATGTTATTTACAAAACTTTAGGATTTATCTAATTCTGAAAAATACTATTCAGTAAATTGGTAATCTTTTATAATTAAATAAATTTTGCTTAATAAGTATCACAAATCAGAAATCAACTGTGTACAGTGTTCAGTGAATTAATTCGTATTTAGTATTCAGCCATTTTGTTGTTTTAGTTTTACTTTTACACAATCGACACTCGACGTCGACTCTATGATTTGGTTTTTCATTCTCATTCTCATGAAATTATAAAATGAGTAAATCGAATCTCTGAAACGGAAAAAAACCTTCTCTCTCTCTCTCTTCTAATGTTTTTGTCTTCAAACGTCAAAAATAAAAATATACAACCGTGTCGTGTTGCCAGATATATCAAAACAAAATTCACAAAGTTACTAATACTATTCATTTTAAGTAACTGTTAAATGTTTGGTTTGTCGAACGACACTTACTTATATACGAATTTCATTTAATAAATATATGTTTATATGTGAAATGTTTAACTATTTTAACACATACTAATACTAATATTTTTAAATATATAATATTTCTAAAGAAAAGAGTTTAAATAATATTATAACTACTATAACTAATGCAAGTTTTGTTTTTTTAGATCCTTGTTTATACATAATGAGATTTGCAAATAAAATGGAGTTTAATGAAAAGACACATGAAGTCTCAATGACTGCACAACGACTTGTTCAACGTATGATGAAAGATTCTATACATTCTGGTCGTCGTCCTTCTGGTCTTTGTGGAGCAGCTCTATTAATAGCAGCTCGGATGCATGAATTTCGTCGAACAGAAATGGATATAGTTCGAATAGTAAAAATACATGAATCGACATTGCGCAAGCGATTAATTGAATTTGGAGACACGCCAAGTAGTATGTTAACACTTGACGAATTTATGGCTGTAGATTTAGAGGCAGAACAAGATCCACCCGCTTTTAAAGCCGCCCGACGTAAAGACAAGGAACGACTACATAAACTTTCTGAACATGAGGCAGAATTTACAGAGTTACAAATGAAAATTGATTCTCACCTTGATAAAGATTTAAAAAAGTGCAGAAAAAGGAAAACAGAATCTAATTTTGTTGCGGAAGATGATGAGACTGATGTATTTATAAGAGAATCTACTTTAAATGTCATATCCGAGTGTTTAGATGGATATAGTCCCATAGAAGAAACAACCGATCAATCATCGGCCATGGGTATTCGACCAGATATTGCTGCGATGTGCTTACAAACAATAGCTACAGAAGTATCCAGTGAGGCCTCAGTAGCTGATAAAGACATTGGCGAGTTAGATATTGCTGACCTAGATGATGAAGAAATAGATGGTTACATTATGACTGAAAATGAAGCTAGTTATAAAGATGAAATGTGGAATAAGTTAAATGCTGAATACTTGAAAGATGCAAAGCTAAAAGAGGAACGTTTGACAAAAGAACGTGAAGAAGGAAAACCGGATAAGAAAAAACGACGTATTTCTCGTAAAAAAAATATTGGCCCATCAAATTCTGCAGGGGAAGCCATAGAAAAAATGTTACAAGAAAAAAAGATTTCAAGCAAAATAAACTATGATATTTTAAAAACACTAACTTTTCCAAAATCTGAAGCTCCTTCTACATTGATTACCAATGAATTATTACCAAATAGTCAATGTAGTAGTTCAAGTCAATCAGATAAAATGTAAGTGCAATACAAAATATTATATATTATATTAAATTAACAATTAAATAATATTGTAATTTTCTTTTTAGAATAAAATCAGAAAACTTACAAAATTCATCTCAAATGCAGCCCAAATTGGTCAAAGTGGATATTTCAGATGACATTATTAACCCGTTGTCAATAAACATTTTGTCAACCCCAACTGTGGCCAATGATAATGGTATTAGTGGCATATACATTTATTTATAACATCATATATCAAATATATGTATATATATATTATGTTTTCAGACGAAGCTGATGATTTTGAGGATGAACCAGAACCAGAACCTGAGCATTCTTCTCTATCCAATATGTTAAACAATGATGTTGAAGATGATTATTATGGCTATGACGATGAATACTGATTTTAATTAAATTTTGTCTAATTCCAATCAACCAATAATTTTTATATAATATATATATATTAGTATAAACATAACTAACAGTGACATTTTTAAAAATATTTATTGCTTACATTATAAAAACAAAGTCAAAACAGTAAAACACTGGTCGAAAAGCTAAGGCACCACAGCTATATAATAATTATTTTTCTCTATTCAGCTTTGTTTCAAATTTATTTTTTAATACAAAATATTAGAAAAAATTACACTGCTGATACCATTGAATAAATAAATAAAACAGAATAGCCAGCGTTGCCTCGCATCAGTGGAAAAATTAAAAATGTACTAAAATAATTGTCAAAATGTACTTTTCCATGCAAAATGTACTTTTGACTAGGCGTGTACAATAACTCTGAATTTTTTGGTTTAAAAAAGTATTTGAATAAAGACTTAAACAATATAATTTTAAATCTATGTGCGGTAAATATGTATAGAAAATAAATAAGACGCAAAAGCACATTTTTTTTGTATCATCTCCATTGTAGTACTAGATCTTTAGCTGATACAAAATTGCTAGATATATCTTTAAAAAATGCTAAAATGGCAACACCGTGTTACTCTTCATTTTATTTTTACTGTATGTACTTTACTCACAACTTTGACTGTAGTAGTAGTGGTAGCTTAGCTATAGCTGTCTCCCTGTCTCCTCTCTCCTGTCGCTCTGCTGTGTTTGGTCTGTGATGTGTGTGCTGTGTGAGTCGTGAGTGTGGTGTCTGCTGTATGTGCTCTTTGCTGTGTCTTGTCTACTGTCTGTTTCTGTTCTCTTGTGTCTGCAACTTAAACTCAAATGCATTGTCGTTTATAGTTTTTATTAAAACAAAAATAAATTGTTTATTTATTTTATACCACAGTTTTTTTTAAAAGTTTACAAAGTGCTAGTTTAATGTGGTATACCAGAACATATTTTAAGGAAAATAACTCTGAAAACATTAAACGAACATTTGTTTTGTGAGTTTCATTGTTAAAAATGTAAAATGTCTTCTTAATGACGTCGACGTCGTGTTGTGCGAGTGAAAGAGAAAAATACGGGAGATAGAGAGACAAATATTAAGTTTGTAAATTGTAATAGGTATACAATTTCTTTTGTGAGTGCATATTTTTACCTTTGTGGATAGTTTTTTGCAATATTTAATTATAACAGGATAATTATATAATTTTTGTTTTAAAAACAAATAATAGCAGCACAGCATCAAAGTTAAGATACTGTCGGTAAAAATGGTGAAAAGGTAAGCACTATACAAAACCTTTTTCTTTATAGCAATTTGTTTACAATATTTAAATTTAATGTTTTATTTACAAAACTAAAAAATGACTACATTTTATAATATTTTAAGTTTAAAAAATTGTTATAAATGTGAAATACTTCTTCATAAAAAAGGTAAATACTACTATAGTTATAAACTCAGGGTTTGTTTTTATCGATTTTCATATAATATAAATTATATTGTGAATATCTATGATAACATAGTCTCGCTTTTTGCTTTATTAATTTACATTAATATTTGTTTAGTTTTTTGTTTTTGTTTTTACAACACATCGATTTATTGAATATAACAAGAAAATATGCTAATGAAATATAATATAGAGATAAGAAATTATTTGTCTTTTTTTGCTGTTAATATAAAATAAAGAATATATACAAACTTATGAGTTTAAATACACTAACTATACTATACGAAGATTGTTTTAAATTATCTTAAGGTGCTTTTTATTTTAATTTTATTTTGATTATTTAAAATCACCTATTTAAGATACTTAAGATTTCTGTTAGAAATAAATAAAAATAATTATACCTTCATTGTATTTTCAGAACCGATGGTACGGAATCCCCATTGTTGGTAGAAACGGATGATGGACATATTGATAAACCACGTGTAAAATATGGCGAATTAGTTATATTAGGGTATGATATGTGTTATAAATATTATTATAATACCGCCTCATTTTTTCAAATATTTTTCTCTTAGATTTTTATTCAATTGTATAAACCATAATTTAAACACATTTTAGATATAATGGTTTTTTACCACAAGGAGATAAAGGCCGAAGACGATCTAAATTTGTACTTCACAAGCGTACAGAAGCGAACGGTGTAAAACGTTCAAAGCATTATGTAGTACAATCTCCAGAAACATCAAAAGCAATTTTGGACACAACACAGCACTCGATATCTTACACATTGTCTAGAAATCAAGCAGTTATTGTTGAATACAAAGAAGATTCCGATACTGATATGTTTCAGGTAAAATTAATTATTTTTTGATTTTATATTGTTTGCAAGTTTTGAGTATATAATGGAATTTACTTTTATTTACTTAAGGTTGGAAGATCGTCAGAATCACCAATAGATTTTGTTGTTATGGACACACTACCTGGTGACAAAAAAGATGTTAAAGTTATGCAGAGCACAATATCAAGATTTGCTTGTAGAATACTAGTTGACCGAACCGAAAATTCTAAGGCAAGAATTTATGCTGCCGGATTTGATTCCAGCAGAAATATATTTTTAGGGGTGAGTTTTAGTAATTAGGGTTTTTCCTGATTGTAATTTTGTATCATTTTTTTAAAGGAGAAAGCCACTAAATGGCAAGATAAAGCAGAAATCGATGGACTTACAACAAATGGTGTTTTAATAATGCATCCAAAAGGACAATTTTGTGGTGGAAATGGAAAATGTGGTCTATGGAGAGAATGTTCAGTTGGTGGTGATATATTTAGCCTAAGAGAATCTAGGTCTGCTCAGCAAAAAGGAACTCCTGTAAGTATTTATTTGGTAATTACATTAAAAATAATATTATTATTTTATTCTATTGGTATTTAAAATATATTTAGATTGGGTTATAATGCGAACATTAAAAATAAAGTTCGGTTATACTTGTTGATTTTTTTTTATATACAAAAAGGAATAATTGCAATATTACAAAATTATTCAGTGTCTATCTAATTCACAGTTACAAAAAACATATTTAAGTATAAAAGACACTATAGAATATAGTTCATTTGACTACAAATCATTACTTCTTAGAATTTTAAAATCTAACACTGACGGCTTAAACACAGTTATCTGCTTTACAATGTGTAACAACTATAAGGCTTAGTGCATACACAGATCGCTACTCTTTTGTCACCTGAAATCCTTTTATACTATTATATTATAATTATCAAATTAGGATTTCTCTTAATATTATTGAAATTCGCTTACACGATTAAAAAGTTTGTTTTTTACGACAGAGGTTTTCTGTGTGACCAATTGTGATGAATATGTAGGCAAGGACAATAAATGTCGATTAATGAGACAGGAATTTGGCAAGCATTCGAAATAAAAACATTTTTTAATCACACAACTTCTCTACCACATAATCCATATTTAAATAAAACAATTGTAAAGTATTTTTTGTCAGAATTACGATCGTATTAGGGCACTCCAGGCAATATTTACATATCCTCCAAAAGGTCCGTAAACGCAACCCAAAAATAATGTCATGTCTACCCGGGGTTGAACCCACAACTACAACTTGAATTATTGATTCAAAATATAAATCATTTGTTTGCTAAAGCTACGATCACAATGATAAACGGTTTTTCCTAATTTCGAACAGATTTTCCGTTATTTCGAACAGATTGTATCTATCTGTAGTGGATTGGCGTACGAGAAAACCTCGAAAATCATAAGGTTTCTCAAAACAAAACAAAAAAAGTTGATCAATGGTTATTCAGAAAAAATCGTTATCAAATATTTGCCGTTCACACGACACAATTTCCGCAATTTTTTTGAAAAATAGTGATTGCAAACCGGTTAACCGGTTAAACCGGCATTTTTATGGGTAATTATAACCCGGTTACATGTTAGGTTTTAACATGTAAACAATCATAAAATAAGAAAAAACAAGAAAACGAATTTAAGTATAGTTTTTATAAATTATCCTAATTCAACGACGTCTGAAATTTGGAAATTTGACTTTGAGAGTGAGAAGTGCCTCAATTTAATCTACCGGCATTCAAATTAATTCCGACAATAACTTGTTTAAAATCGGCATTTGGCACAAACTTTTCTAGATCTGACTAGATAATTATACCATCTTTTTTATCTTGCCAGATGTGAAAAACGTTAATGATTCTTTAAAAAAAATAAACAACAATAAGATTTCGATTTACATTTCTGCCTAAAAGCATAGAAAAACTAAATTTAAAACTAATGTCTCTAAAAAATAAGTTTTAAAATTGTATCTAAAAAATAAATAAAAGGGGTAACAAAGTGTATAGGTGTCAAAAAAACATATTTTCTGTGTTGGTATCTGAAAACATTTTATTTGAATTAATAATAAAAATAAAAGAATCAAATGAAACAATATAAAATACACTTACGCCCGTATTTTTTACTCATTTCAATCGTGTTTTAAAATTAAAACATGATGTACATTTTTAGACCGAAATAAAACCATTTTGTAACTAATTGCATTTTTTTTGATGTTATTAAAACTTTTTTTATAATTATAAAAAGTACAGACATAAAAGAAAAGTAAATTATTATTAAATGTTAAAGTTGGAATTTCTTTAGGTTAGGTTCCTTTTTCGATCCACGACCATATCATTTTATATTTATATGTTTGTGTGTTCATATGCATTACAAGGATTGTTAAATAAATAACATTTTTTTGTTGCTCATTTGTTTGTATTTCGATTCTACAATAATTTGAAGAGGTTTTTATAATGGTTACAGACCAATTAGATTGTTAAGCTCACTCAGTAAACTTTTAAAAAATAGTTCTACATAAAAGACTTAATAACTTCGTCGAAGAAAACAACATTTTGCCGACACACCAATTTGGGTTCCACTACCCAACAAGTCCTGCGTGTTTCCAATATATATATGGTAGGATGTTTGGTAGAGACCTACTCAAATTACTCCTCCGGCTGCGTTGCGTGGTTAAGCTGATTGCTTGCGTGTGTTATATACATTGTCCACTGACAGTTTACATTTTATATCGTTTTTATTTTATGAAACGGTGATGGGAATTTTACCAGGCGACGCTGGCCCCGCTGTCTACTTTGACTTTTAAACAAGAGAAAAAACCACAATGGAAACATAATTTTAAGAACTTGATTTTATGGAATTTCCCCCGTCGACATTCTTACAATTATTTTGAAATTTCACCCCGCCAACACTGACAATTTTTTAAAATTGTTTTTCATACAAAGGAACTACACCCCGCCCGTAAGAAATTCGTAAAAAATGTGTGAAATTCGGCGGGGTGTTGGTCCTTTATATGAAATACAATTAAAATTTGTGTCAGTGTCAGCGGGGTGAGCGACCGCGATGTAAAATACAAAAAAATTGTGTGAATGTAGACGGGGGAAATTCCGCGGGATATATGAATTGCAACTGGGTTTATGAAATTAGTCTAATCTGAATATTTTTTTGTTTTATTTTAGTTTTATGATGAAACAAATATTTTGCAAGATGGCACATTAATTGATTTATGTGGGGCTACACTTTTATGGAGATCAGCAGAAGGACTGCAAAGTTCACCGGTATATTTTGCAAAAATGTTATTAAGGTTTTTTACTGATATTTTTATACAATATTTTTTAGACAAAGCGAGACCTAGAAAAACTGGTTGATCAAATAAATGCTGGTAGACCTCAGTGTCCTGTTGGTCTAAACACACTTGTAATACCAAGAAAAGTTGTCCTAGGAGAACAAATTAATCAACCATATGTGTATTTAAAATGTGGTCACGTTCAAGGTATTACAGTTTTTTCATTAATAAAACAAAAAATTACAAAAATTTTTTTTTAGGAAACCATGACTGGGGTCAAGATAAATCCACGGGAGCCCGCCGTTGTCCAATGTGCCTTGAACTTGGACCTTCGGTCACATTATGCATGGGCATTGAGCCAGCCTTTTATGTAGACTCTGGTCCCCCAACTTATGCATTTAATCCATGTGGACATATGGCAACAGAAAATACAGTGAAGTAATATAACTTTTAAAATAAAATATTTAAAACATTAACATTAAATAATATTTTATTTTCTTTCAGATACTGGGCTAATGTAGACATACCACATGGTACAAATGGATTTCAAGCCGTTTGTCCGTTTTGTGCAACACCTTTATTTGGAAATCCTGGTTACATGAAATTGATATTTCAAGATAATTTAGATTAGAATATTTATATGTATACACCACACCTTATATTTCCAACTTTACTAATACAATTAAGAAAATATCAATAAATACATTACCTAATAATTAAAATACAAATATATTTTAAAATTTCTTATTGATATAATTGTACATAGAGATTAATTTAATATTAGGTTAATGTTAAATGAGTTGCTTTTAATAAGGACATACAGTATTTACCAATAAATATTCACATAATGTAAATTAAAGAAAACATAAATACAGTGTGTCCAAATTTAACAAAAAATTGACGAAAGTACTTTTTTGTCCTTGCTTTTGATGTGAAATTCATAATAACTTTAATGCAAGTATGCAAAGTAGATACGTTCAATGATTTTGGAGGGTTTTATTGTGAAAACTTATTTTTTATGGCTCAAGACATAGTTACAGCATTGTAAAGCCTAGTACTAAGTTCGCGCAAACTCAGTACCAAACGCGTTTTTGCACTGAAACTGAAGATTTTTTCAGCAGGCGCTGAAAGATATATTTTTTCAGCACAAACTTAGTACTAGTAACCCAAACTGAAATTGTGACAAACATTGAACTCACTTTTTCAGCTGGCAAAATTTTTTCAGAAATACAAGCGCAGCACTCTTCTTTTATTTAAAAAAAAAACACAAGAGAAGAAGAGAGAAAAGAGATTTTGGGAGATTTTTACAAGGTATAGTTTGCCTATCACCCGTTAAACGTCGTGACGTCTTGAATTTTGTTTGAAAAATCGTCGAATCATAACCTAACAAATTATCGAACTGTCAGAATATTGCATTAGTGTGCGAGTGAGCCGTGTACGCATTGTGTACTAACAATTTGATGAAATATCTCTTTTATTAAACTCAAAATAAACGATGTGCACTTCAAACTTAAATAACAGCCATCTTTAACTAAGGTTTTTACCAGTTTTTACAATAAAAACCATTCAATAATTTCAAAGACAATCAATTAAGTACTTCATTTTGATTTCAGCTTGCTAAAAAAGTTGCTTGTCGAAAAAAAAATACGACAATATCGAGATGGATGGATGGGCAAGATAAAGGTGTTTGGTATGAAATTAAAGGTATTTAAAATATCTATAATAATGGGGAACATTTGGTGATTGGGATGTTTTCCCCTGAAGTTTACTATTGGTTGATTAAGAAACATCTGAAAGTGTGGCTTTTTAATTTAAAGAAATAAATTAGTAAAAATGGAATAAAATAAATGATTTTATTAGAAATAAAATAATCGTTCACTTTTACTCCGAAATATATGTTTGGCATGGTCAGATTTAATTTTTGTATTTTGGTAAGAGCCAAAAGAAAAGCGCGCGGTGGCGCATTAAAATAATTAAATTTCACAGAAAATGGAAAAAAATGAATTGAATTGCTTGTTTTTTGCTAGTATTAAGCAAAAGACTAGCAATACCTTGAATTTTACCACTACCCCCTAAGGGGTCTTTTCCATAAATTTGACCAGGCATATATATATATATATATCAACCCCTATTTTGGTTTAAAATCGAATGATGCAGTCATTTAAAAAAAAACAATTCTTCAAACCTATTAATTTGTTTTTTATTTCTAAAAATAAAAAAGTTTAATACAAAGTTTAAAACCTCGTTTAAAACACCATAAAAGTGCATGGTTGCAACAATTATCACCGAGAAGATTTTGACAGAAAAACTATAGATTTTTATTGAATATTTCGAGGAATATTTACTTTAATTAAATTGTTTTACTGTTTCACAAGATTAAAATATATACGTTTGCGGACCTCACAGGAGGGCACAAAAAAAATATTTTGCAAGCATTTGCAAACTTGTAGTTCAGAATCGCAATTTACGAGCCAACCACTTCGCCGTTTAACACTTCAAACAAAACAAAAATTTGTAGAACACATTTTTTGACAGAAGAAAAATGTTACTCATTTTATATGGAAATTTTCGTTTTGTTTAATGTCTAAACCTGACTTAAAACATGAAATCGTCATTTGTCAAACATTCGTAAAACATTCAAAAATATTATTTTTAAGTCATTGAAAAATTAGAAAAACTGTGGATTAAAATATGCAAACGTATTAAGCTAAATTAGTCTTGAGATTTAGTATATACTTCGTTTACACGTTTTTATTTTTTTTAATATAATTTTCATTAGTTTTCTCCCTTATTGTACCAATGAAGACGCTGTGCAAATATACTTTATATAATAGATTTGTAAAACATAGTTAACTTTGATGTAATGTAATATGTAATGTATGTAAATATTTAAATAAATGGATTAAATAGCTTAAAAAGTTTTATATAAACTCGTTTCTTGGCTCATGATATAACTATAAATACTTAACAAACTATATGTCCACTTCTTTTATAATTTATTTGTTACTATGAAGCCTGCTCTCCAATTGAAATCGTTACTTCCATAAACTAACATTCGCTTATTCACTGCTAATGTGACACAAACACAAGCAAACACTGGAACTCATTCGGAACGTCTTTTTCCATTCAAAAGATTTTGCATTTATACAAACATTTGTATATAACATATATATGTAATGTAAGAGAGAACATAATACTGTATATTTTCGACTGTCGTTTATTGCACTCTTGCATCAATGTGTATCTCGGTGCCAAAGTGTCTTCTTGACAGTATTTGGCTTCGATCCGACAATATTCCGAACAATTCGAACACAAATATTAAAAAAGGAAATCTCGGGGCAAGTCTTGAGTCATGCTTTTATATGCTTAAGCTTTTACAACACTCACGCAAGAGCTAACGGATATAATATACATATATTTTGTACTTGTACACTGTAGAACTTGTAGTTTTTGTATATTGTAGGGCGGTGCGCAATCAAGTTTTGTCTTTTTGATAAATGGCTTGTAATGCGCCAAGTCAAATCTTTAGAATGAGTTGTTATGTGTATTTGTATATAAGATTTGCTTTAACGGTTTTAGCTACATTTTTATTAGTGATTGGTTAACCGGTTAAACCGTCCATATTTCGAAACCGAAAAACCGGTTTTAGGGTATTACGCATTGGAAACCCTATAAACTTAACACAACCATATTATGCATATTACGCACACTTAAGATAAAAAATATGCTGTCTCTTTCATTATTTGTTTAACATATTCATTTTTTTTCGCAAAGTTTTTTTTTCACCAAGTATAAAAACAAGCAAAAAATAAACAATAAACAGACCTATCTTTTACGATTTTTTTTAAAAAGGTTCATCAGAAGATTATTATTGATTCTTGATTAAAATTTGAATTGATTAATAAATCAATGATAAATTATGATACATATATTCTTTGCGAATGTAATTTAAAAATAAAATGTTTAAATATACATATGCACGAGAAACTATGATTTTATATATTAAATATGTTTATTTTTAAGAACCATACGCTGCATGCGGTTACACAAGATTACCATATAAATTTAGCTTGAGATTATACAAAGATTATGAATCTGTCAAATTTCGCCGCAGTGGTAAGCTGCTTTTAAAGATTACTAAAACTGAGATTTTTTTTTTTTTTGCCATTTGATGTGGTTGAGGTTGTTGTTAAACCCTATACTCTGCTCGCGATTAGATTAAGTGTAATCCGGTCTCCACAAATTCCAAGATAAATGATCGTAGAAAAATGTGTCGAGATTACATTTGACGTTTGTTGTTGTTGTTGCACAGCTGTTCAGTTGACATTTGACATGGATTGTTTATTTACAATTTTGCTTAATTGTGTATTTTTGTTTAGTGCAATAAATTAAACGTCCAGGCTCCAGGTACGGTACTGTGGCATCCCGATTAGAGTAGATCATTGATTGATGCCTGATGCACTTCGACAGTAGTACCACATAGATTAAACTATGTGATTAGTACAAAAATAAAAATATACCAATTGATGATTATGATTATTATTTTTTTTTATCAACAAAAGAATAAATTGACAAGAAACGTTAAGTCAATTTTGTTGACCAATAATCTCACTAAACTGCGGTTATGAAAGAGGCGGTCCACCACCATGTTGGTGTTGATCACCTTCACGTCGCTCTTGGCGTTGCATGCACTTTGGACGACCGGCGTGCTCGGTCATGCCGACGTCAATTTGTACATCACTGATGGTAACTTTATAAAATATATTAATTTTGCATTAACATATATGTTTTACGAAACATTGTTTGCAGGTAAGATGTCGTATCATGATCTTCTTAGTGCTATGCATCGCAACGTTACTGGAAACCTGTGAAACACAAGACACGCTTTGCAACACAACATATTTTTTGAGCCCAATCAATTGTCTGAAATTACAATATTCTCCTAATAAAATTAATTTGTGTTTTAATATTTAACCCTAAATTACCTATATAACTGCAACGAGAGAGACAACAAAACATTGAATATTAATATATTATTAGATCACAGAGATAGAGATTATGATGTTTTTCTTTGATCGTGATGTATACTTATACTCCAATATTTTATTGTATTAAACGTTTTTAACGCGAATCGTTTGGTCTTATACCAGTCCAAGAATCGAATGCGTTGATCCCAGCTTTCGGTGAGAAAAGGGAATCGTCTACGTCTACACGCTTGGAGTTATGGTCTGCAAATTTACAAACGAAATAATTTTACCTATGTTATATTATATTTTTTTAATTTCTTACGTGACACTTAATGTTGGCTAAAATATTAAATTTAATACATATTTACATTCTAAATATAATAAAAAAATACAATTTTGTAGACTCTGCTGGTGGTCATCTCCAGCCACTGACCGTGTCTTCGAGAGGCAAATGGACTATTAGTAAATTGACGACCAACGCCAATTCGGTTGGTTACTGCGACTTCACGCGGATTAGCCAAAGTTATATAAAAAACAGAAAAGTGTCAGGATGTAAATAAAGCAGTTAAAGT
>JAAAKO020089151.1:0-22342 GCA_010015015.2 Bolitophila cinerea
ACGGATTTATGTCGGCTGTGCTGGGCCATGCTGATAGAAAAGAGTTTTTATTATACAGAATTTAGGACGATATTATTCTCAAGATTCTTACGTGTACGTTCGCGGCACAAAGTTCAGCAGTTCCCCGTTGCCTTCGTCGCCGGAGAACCGAATTTGGGCCAGATTGTGCAGGAAAAAGTTGAACTGTGTAAACCACGACTTTAACGAAATGTGAATCATCTTCGCAAACGATGCGGCCGCCTCGGGTGTCGATTGTCCCGGCAGCAAAGGGTTTCGTACATAGTTTACGGCCTCCGATGTAACGCCTGGAATGCCAGACGTTGCCAACAGCGCGAGCATGTGCACAGCAGATCACCGTGTTTGCGGACAATGTTAAATGCCTGACAGCACAGATTAACAAAGTGATGGAACTTCGTTGACGGCCGATCGCCGCCGTTTATCACGTACGCTATGTCCGAAGTAGGCACGAACGGCACACGGTCCCGTTTTGAAATTGCCAAACAAGCTGAAATGGTTCAAGCATGACATTTGATGATATTCCCGAGACGGCCGAGGTCAGGCAACGCAGAAGCCGTGGCAGTGACCTGGAACCGTACATATTGCGAGACACGTTTCGTCACAGTTCCGAGTTTGATAACAATGTGGAAATCACTCCGCCGAAGGTGTTGCCACGTACGAAGATAATAGCCCAGGATTTACACTTGGAATTTTGTTAATTAATTATTTTTATTTGTTTCAGCCGTTCGAGTGACAGACACAATCTGTTGTCTTTAGTGAACTGAACTCTTATTTCGAAATGCAATGCTCTAAATGCACTGCATCCATTAATGATGCGGATTTCTGTAATTCGTAATTCCCAGCTGAAACGGCGGAATTATAATGCTTGTTGATTTGATTTTAAAGCGGGCCGTTTGATATGCACAGTTCGAAAGAATCACTATTCGACCCTTTATGAATACCAGGTAGTCTCTGAGAGTAGATTGGCTGTTGCCTGGTCTAGGGGATTCCTAATAACGGATTCCCTCCGTGTCCAACTTCCTCAACATGACTTTCAACACATCGGATCCAATTGGATTGTTGGAATATCTTATCGGCAAATTCTGCGTTACAGTACCGATGAGTATCCGGTAAGCAGCAGCAGATATTTTTCAAATCCATAATCACGCCAGTGATCGAACGCATATAGGGATTGTAAAATGTATCTTAGCTTTACCTGATCCTGTCCACAGACTTTTCCTATATGCTATTTTGCGTCCTCTCAATGCATTGACGAAGGCATCGATCTTAAAATGCAGCGGATTCCATCCCAGCCAATCTACACTGTCTAGAAATCATCGGATAATGGCTGTTTTTTGTTTCGTTTTATACTTTATTGAATCCTTGGAAATAATTGTAAGCTTAGTCTCAATCCGAGCTACTATTTTATCAAAACAGCTTGAAATTCCGTCGTTATAATATGCGTTCAATAAGCTAAGAAAAATTAAACAAAACCATAATGTTTTATGTAATTAATTCAAATGATAAATTGCTTGTTCTAAAATGCTACATAATAGTGAAAGGTATCTTTTCAAAATAATTTACATCATCAACGAATCCCATTCAGCATTATTGTGTCTGGTCTTTTTTTCAATATGTGTATTGGATCAAACGGAACGAGTGAATATGATGTTTCTTGGCTGTCCAGTTTCGTGATACTTTCGAACCCAACTTAACAGTGGTGCCAATCTGATCAATGAAATCAGTCTCAATCCATAAATTATAATCAGGCTCAATTTAATAATTATTTCAGTTTAAATCACAGGAATGGAAGCAGCCTCAATCTGATTATCATTTCAGTTTCAATCTGAAGAATAAAATTAGTCTAAATCTGATTATTATTTCAGTCTGAATCTGAAAAATGAAATATCTCTAAATCTAAATCAGAAGAATGAAATCAGTCTTAATCTGATTATAATGTCAAACTCAATCTAATGAATTAAATAAGTCTTAATCTGAAAAAAATAAATCAGTTACAATCTGATTATTATTTCAGTCTAAATCTGAAGAATTAAATCAGTCTCAAACTAAATATGAAATCAGTCTCCATCTAATTATTATTTTAGTCTCAATTTGAAGAAATAAATCAGTTTTTATGTGAAGAATTAAATCAGTCTCAATCTGAAAAATTATCTCAGTCTCAACAACAATCAACAATCATTGAAATCCAGCTCGAAATCCACAGTAGGGTACACATCGGTTACTACTATTGGTACTGCTGGTGCCAACTCTGCCAGATTAGAGTCTCCCTCGATCCTAGTTGTGACTCGATTTGCGACTTTTAAAGAGAAATGAGGCGAGGATCCGTAGGCAATGGAGGATAGATCCATTGGGGACTGACTTGGAACAGACATTTTCAACCGCCAAGATTCGTGGCTTTCCGCAGTTTGTATGAGGTCATCAATTTAATTTCCATTGAAATATACAATTCCATCCGAAACCAATTACTTCAAAGAATTGTTAAGATTCGAGAGCGATGTTTGATCGTAAATGGCCGCATGATCGTCGTGTGTTATTGGCATACTATGTTCAGGCAAAATTACTGCCTCTTGAAAGAAGTTCTCTGATTGAAATGATTGCTCAATTGGACCCAAATGTAAATCAAGCTTTTCTGAGTTTGTGCTAAACATTTTTTTAGGACGACATTGGTTTTTAATAGCTCCAGATATTTATATTTATTATATATTGCAATTTAATAAATATATATATTTTGTATGTCGCTATATGAATTCGATCCTCCACCCAGAAATCATTATAAAGAGAACATTAATCCCGTTTAGTATAAGGCTCTAATTCCATCCGCAAATATCGAAAGCGTTCCTTGACACTGACACAGAAGTTATACAGAGAGAACCGCGTGTTCGTGATAACGTCATCTGCACATGTTGTTCACGCGGGCGGGCGGAGGCGGTGGGAGCGCATGCTCGTTATCCAGGCGTCTCAAATAACAACGTACCCAGAGAGACGAATCAATAGTTCAGTCACGTTGGATGCGTGATTGTGAGTTCATGCCCGTTAGGAACATAAATATTGAGGTATATATATACATAAAAACGTTTCTTGTTAGGGCTCCGTGAATTATTTACAATATTCGTGCGGAATATTTGCTCGGCGCTTTATACGTCACTCCGAAAAAACGTTTTTCTTGAGTTTCTTGATTTTAAATATTTGTAGTACCTCATTTTTTTGGAATGTGAATCTTTTAATGTATGCATTGTTTCAATATGCAAAAGTCTTAAAATTCTTTTAAGTTGTTTTGTTTGCTTTCTGCTGCGTTCAACCGCGCATTTTATATACTATTTTAACTGCAACGACTACCGAAAAGTTTTTTTTTATATATATAATATATACAATACGCTTAAACGGTTGCTTCCGATTTAATGTAGATTTCCTTCTCTTGCTTTCTGTATGTAAAAGCGTTTTGCAGCCCGCTGTCTGGCTGGCTGAGTATCATTCCGAAGAATATTTTGTGCGCATGATTATCATTAAAAGTGCAAAACAAATTTGCATTAAATGCACGCACGCACTGGGCCGGGTTATCGTCCGTACTCATGTAAAACGATGAATTGTGCAATGTGCAATATGGTGGGTCGATTGAAAGGAAGTTTGTATAAAAAAACGCAAAAAAATTGTAAAATAGAAACATTTTTTTGCAAATTAATAAAAAATATGATAAATAATAATAAAAATTGGAAAAAAATAAATTTAACTAATTTTATATTTTAAAAAGTTATTTTAAATTGAATTACAAATGACTGTTAAAAATAAAAATTAGTTTAGAAAAAAAGAAAAATAAAAATAAGTGTTTTTTTATCAATATTTTAATTAAAAAATATATATTGGCAAAAACGCATTTGACCAGCCTCTCTAATACCGGTAAAAATCGGGTAACCTTTGCGGAAGAATATCCAGATGCCTCACAACTGTCCTCTTTCAGGAACTCTGTTGTGGATCTCTCCGATCCCGAGTTGCAAGAGACGTGGGTAAGGGAGTTTTATAAGAACGGCAGTGACCCATTGTTCGAATCGGGTGCGGTAGCCTCGATCGCAAATCCAAGTTCATCTACCGGAGCCGTGCGCAAGATATCGCAAAGTGTTTTTCCGGGTACACCTTCATCCGTCGTGATGGGTGTGTCCAACAGCGTCACTGTGTCCCGCACAGGTGTCCAATCGGTCACCCACAACATGCAAAGTTTGCGTTTGGGAATGTGCGGTGATGGTGACAACCAGGCGAGAGAGTTTCGTTTCCAGAACCACCAAGCTATCGGTTCATCAGAGCCACTCGGTCTGCGAGACCCGGAGGTTCCCGAATGGGTCAGAGAAACTATAACTTTTCCACTGCACCGGTGTTTTGTCAAAACCCGATACAGGGCACCAGGCGCGTTCATGATCCTTTACCGTCTTTAAAAATACTTAGATCCTTACCCAAAGTGTCAGCAAGAAGGGGTTCAACCTAAAGTTTCAAGGTGGTTACCTCCGCATGCTCCGCGTACAAAGCCACGTCCTGAGTTTTCTTCTACGCCTTAACGACCTCAGTCTTGGCGGGTCCAAAATGAACCTCAAGGGCAAGATATGAGACCCCCGACCAAGGTACCGGCGCTGAGGTCGTTTTCGACCGACCAATCTCGAGGGCACGATACGAACCAGGGTAATAACTCGAATGAGAGGATCCCCAAGGGAAAGATCACCGCTTCCGTACCGAGAGAACATGAAATAAAATACGATTCAACCTGACTCTCGTGAAACTATGTTCTCCACACAACAACCACCTACAGCCAATCCCGATCAATACGACCAGAATCGCCAAGAGAGACCTGTTTTTCCTCGAGACAGATCACCTGAACCGCCCAGATATAGTGCGTAATGGGATCCCGTTCAACCTATGCTTCGGGACACACGTTCTCATTACATGTGTGCATTTTCATTGGAATATATCTTCCAACCGTGTAAATGGACCATTTTTCATTTGCCAGCGTTCGATGAAAAACCATTGGCAGCTCATTGGATGGTCACGATCTACCAATGGAATTGGAAGGTTTTCTGACAATCGTGTAAACTACCAATTTATCGTTGGCAGACATTTTATTGTTGGCAACTTATTGGTAGATATTTGGCAGCTATTGGCTGACCATCCGATATTGGACGATCTTCCAACCGTGTACACAGAGCTTCACTTTCAAACAACTTATTGAAAAATATTATGATTAACTTTTGGATATAATAAATAAAGTAGAAAGACAAATAAAGAAAAGTCAATTGTTAGATTACGTTCCAAATTGTGATATTTTATGTTGAATAGGAAATCGATGAAGGTTTAGACAAAATATTGATATATAATAATTTTCCATTTGAACGATGCCGATTTTTTATCAATATAAGAAATGTCTGCTTTCTTACGTGATCTTACTGTGCAAATGTGCACATACAGCCCTGTGTACCATGCCCAACCAGAGGAAATGGCAAACATCGCACGCTGAAGTTAATTGCGTATTTTATTTAAACGGATCTCACTTATAAATGCAATATTAATTTGCAGATGAAGAAAATTAGTATATTATTGCGAAAATGTGCATTTCAAGATTTATATTGGACAAATCGTCGCTATATATAAGTGTTCCGGAACGGAATCCGGTTTCCGGTGAAAAAGACATTTTCCGTACGTGCGGTAGAGTAGTTCGAAATTGCGCTTGTGCGGTAGAGTAGTTCGAAATTGCGCTTGTGCGAGTATTTTGTATTTTATATATATTTATATTTATATATACTCAGTTTTTTATATAGATGATGAAGTATATACAAATGTATATAATTAACCGTAGTAAGATTGTTTTGTTTATAAAGTTATAACAATAAAAACATTAGAATACATATATAATTAAATTCACTGCATTCATATAAAAAGATGCACTTGAAAGACAATGTTTAAAGAAAATTACATATACACACAACATTATACACCCAAAGTGCGTATAAATTTTATTATGCGTATTAAATGTGTACTTAAAGTTACCTAACGCTCGTTTAGGTATATAAAATATAATATATATTATGTGTAAATAACATGCATTCTATGTATTGCATAAAACCAGTATTATGCATTTACCCATTCATTGCAAGTGCATTCAAAAAATGTTGGGTGTGTGTACATGCATTTTGAGCGTGTACGCATGTTATAAAATTGTTTCCCAACAAAATAATAATTGCGCTAGCAAAAGATAATTGTCGTCAATTATCGGAGAATGCATTTAATCAACGCGGCGACGGCGGCGGCGGCTCACCAGTCCAACTTCCATTTGGTACATAAATGTGGTCAAAATTGGGTTAATAAAAATGTGCTGTATCTAATAATAATTTATTGGCTAGAATAATTGATTGGTTTTTTAAAATGTACAGAATGGTAAAATAAAATAAAATCATAATATTCGTAATTATAGGTTTAAGCCCAAAAACAGGTTTTGTACGGAAAATGTGTACAAATTATAGAAAAACCTATAAACTTTTATAAAAAAGAGCCATTAAGTTTTAGAAACGTGCCACACAGCTCAGTGGTTTAACAAACTTTCAAAGTGCATGTGATTTGTTGTTGTAAAAACCACTAAGTATATTTTCTTGCAATTTATGCATATACATACATATCTTTTTTGTCGAATTCTGCGGATGCTATTTTTAGATGTACGTGCATGCAAAAAAACAATGCGGTCTTGCACTGAAAACGAGCGCTCGTAATTACCAAGTCAACATTAAATATAATTACGGCAAACAAGCGACGCGTCGCCGGCGCCGCCACTTCCATCGGTGACTTGCGCAGAACTTCTCCTTTAGAGTTTATTTATGTGCGTCATGCGCCAACAGAAGAGATACTTTGCTAGAGATACTTTACTAGACAAGCCCTTGGCCATAAGAATATACTCACGTTTTTTTTATAGTTGATGAATTTAAGATGAAATTATGACAAAATAAACTAAAAATTATTTGTCAAAAAGAGGTGAAGCGTTAATTTTGGAAAACTCTTGCAATACTATTGAAAATAAAACACACAATTAAAAAAAGGAAATATATATATTTTTTGGCCGTCAAAAATTATTATTTTTTTTAGAATAGAACATAAAAATACAAACTTTAAGGTTAAATATAATTTAAAAAGAAATACGTGAAATTCGGTTTAAACAAACTTAGTGGCATAAAGGTTTGGCATCAATTTAATGCTAACGTATTAAATTGACGTTGGACCATTATGCCACTATGGGCGGTTTTCTTCACTCGCATCACTCACACTAAATGCTTCCGAATTATTTTTACTGAATAGCCATTAAAACATAATGAAAAATGCCCACCTCAACTTTTTTATTTGGTCTAAAAATATTGTACACGATCGTTTTTTTTAAATGTTTCATTGCTAATCCAATCCAACTTACTGGTCAACCCGTTGAGATTGTTGATAAATTTTGCTATATTGGAGCTTGTTGATTGTTGATGGTGGCACAAATATTGATATTTGAGCTCGAGCCGGAGGTGGTCGACTAACAGTGTTCTATAGAGACGCAAAATCCCGTCTCAACGCAAGTTAAACGTAGATAGTACTATGGGCCCTCCTGGTGGCCTACGTGCTGGAGTAGTCTCTGTGAGAAGGTACCCCATCCCCGGACGTAGAAAGTGGAAGTGGATCGGTCACACCATGCGGCGTGGTTCAAACAACATTGCACTCTGCAATGGACCTCACAAGGCAGCCGTGAGTTCGACCGAAGGTGAATTGGAGAAGAACAGTTTCTAGAGAGATGGCACAAACTGAAACTAGTTTGCCGGCAAAGAAAGCCCAGGCCTCTTATGTATAAAAGGTCCTAAAATAATAAGCTATTCCCAAATAGCCATTTTAAAAATAATGCAGAAATCGAGATTTTCAGGTCAAAAACGCTAAGTTTCTCCTTCCACGTCGTTTTTAGAGTGAGCATCACTTTAACGGAGAACCCGTTGGTGTTTCTCTGTATGCCGATCACTACAGACAGAAAAAATCGTTTGATTTGATGGAGAATAAACAGCCCGTTTATCTGTCAGTCCGATCTTAGCTTCATATTTGCACCCGGACACTCAGCAATCGTTTCATACGTCTCACTACAAACAATTTTTATGTTTAAATTTGATAAACAACAAAATATAATTGACAGCTCAATCAATGCCAATTATTGTTGTAAAAAATATCCGTCAAATCGACGATTTTATATTTCCATATATGATTATCCTCGTTTTTTTGCTGTCAAATCAAGCTTAAAAACTGACCGCATAGTGTCGCCCACTTCGTTGCATTTCGCCAATGGGCACAATCAATGCTATTGCATATGGCAATCTATTATTGTGCCAAAACAACAAAATGCCAATTCTAAAACAGTGAAGAAATAGATTTTTCAAAATTGCATTTAGCATTTGGCACCATTCAAGTGATTTGGCATCTAAGTGAAGAAAACCGCCCTAAGTTTTTTTATATTGAATTACACGCCTTTCTTTTTAAATTATATTTATTTTTTGACGGCCATTTAAAAAAATATATATATGTCTACTATTTTTTGTTTATAATATATTTTTTATAGAATTGAAAAATAAAAATCTTACTTAAGTTATTTCTGTTTATTTGTTCAAAAAAAACCTCAACAAGTGAAAATAAAAAAAAAATGTTTTTTAAACTCCACTAAAATAACAAATATCCAAAGGAATAAAACATGACTTCTTTCTGGTTGATTTGATGAAATTTTCATAAATGCGATTTAAAATTTGAATAACAAAATATAATATAAATATAGTTGTAGATTACGTTCCCACCAAGTTGAAGTGTCTTATATCATTTTTTTTATAATTTGTAGAAACGTATTATTTGTTATTAAATATCATGAAATGAAAAATACTAAATCAATTAGGTCCAAATTTTGGAGCCATATAATAGCTATTACAAATCGTATTAGATCGTAGGGTTTAGCAAAAATTTTCATGGTTATAGATATTGTTATTACAATTATGCAAGTTATACAAGAACTATCAATTGATTCGTTTGTATACATGGTATTTGTAGTATTTTATAATTCCACATTTAATATGCTTTCTATCATAATTATTTATCATATTTTAAATACTAGTCTATTTAATTGTATTAAATTAATATAAATTTTGTAATTTTGTATTCATAGAAAAGTATTTTTGGAATTATACTATATTCAACATTAGGCCATGAAATTTACTTTCTACTAATTAAAAAATGATTAAAAACCGTGCTTTT
Organism: Bolitophila cinerea; assembly: GCA_010015015.2. Lineage (NCBI taxonomy): Eukaryota > Metazoa > Arthropoda > Insecta > Diptera > Mycetophilidae > Bolitophila > Bolitophila cinerea. The sequence goes on from JAAAKO020089151.1 coordinate 9,295, forward strand.
TAATATTTTACCGACGATTTTTTTTGTTACATTTTCGTAATCAGAAGAAAATGCAATATTTTTGGTTCAAATTTATTTGTATCACAAAAAAAAGTTACATAAAATCAGATTTAGGGAGTATTTCAAATACTATTTTTTTGTATTTTTAGAAAATAATTTTCTTAATTAATTTTTATTTAACATTAGGTCATAAAAATACCTAAATTTGATTGTTAAATTATTGTTTTCAAAAAACAATATAAAACTTAGTAATTATAAATATTAGATTTTTAAATTTTAAATACAATTTAAAAATCTAATATTTAAAAAAGTACTCTAAATGACATTTTAAAATGAGTATTAATTTTCAAATAATAATATACTTTTTTTTAAAGACTATCTTAAGTAATAATAAGTATTAGGTACTAATATTTTCTGAATTATACTATTAGGTCATCAAATTAATTTTCAACTCATTGAAAATTTGATTTAAAATCGAGCCTTTAAAAAAAATATTGTGATCAAAATATTTGTTTTGTTACAATGAATATATTTTAGTTATTAAAAAAAGTTTGTTACAATGAATTTTTAAACGATAAATATTTTTTTTTTTTTAAATACTATTTTCATTTTTTTTTTGTATTTTTAATCTATTTCGAGAAATAAAATTCTTTCTCGTTTTTTTATTGAAATTTTTATTTTGAATAGGATTTTCAATACATTTATAATATAAATACAATAAATATAAAGTCTGCTAAAACAATAAAATTATTATTAATATTTTAACTTTTTATTTTGCTTCACAATATTGATTGTTTTGGTACATTTTTTTTTGGCAAATTATTTTTATTGTTAGCCAAAAAAAGTATTGCTATTTCTAACTTCAAATATAAAAGTAAATAATAATATATAAATATTTCCTCCTGTTATTTGAGCTTATATACACATTGTCGAGGGCTCGTTAATGTTACATAAAAACTAACTATATACTCTGTTTATACAAAAGCCGTATAATAATATAGTTTACATAAAGTGGCGAATAGAACACTCGCATCACATATGTAATAGCAAACCAGAAACTGCAGGTATACCTGTATACCTTCTTAATTTCCAGTAATTACTATTTTCTTCGGTTCGTTAAGATATGTTTTTTTTCATTCTTTCATTCTTTTTTTTTGCGATGCTCATATAATTTTTCGCCTTGTGCGTAATTGTTACTCTCAAAGGGATTAATTATTTGTATTATGCGCGCGACGACCAACCAACGCGACGGAGGGCGGCAGCGGCGGCGGCTACGTCTAAGTCGACGTCGACGACAATACATATATAGTTTCAGTTATTGTTTTACATCAGCTATAAAATTATATTTTTATAATTGTATGCAATACAGTTTTAAAAAATATCCATTTGCTATATGAACGCAGAAATTATGTAATTCTCGCTTTTCTATTTATTAGTACATTTTTATTCGTTTCTTTTCTAGCGTTGTCTTTGGAATGACGTTTGCGGATTCCGCAATTAATTTCCGATGTTGTGTAATTTCATATTTATTTATTTATATATAGCAACTATGATTTTACAACAAATATTGTAAGCATTTGCGGTGAATCCATTCAATCGTGAATTGTAGAAATGTAATTAAGTCCAATGTACTCAATACAGAGTGCAATTCGAGGTGCATTGAGCATTACACTGGGCATGCAAGTATGCGAGCATGCAAGCGTGGTCTGTATAACTAACTATACATAAGCTATTCAATATTTCTGGTGCATTTCTTTCTTGCCTGGTGATTTATATACTTTGTCAAATCTGATGATTAGGTTTTATTGAATCGAATGTTTCATGGTGATAACATAACAACTAATGAAAGATTTATTAATAATTTTGATTTTATGATTAGATATTATATTTTGAAATGAATGATTTGTGATGTAGATCATCGGTTTCCAATCTGTGGTCCGAGGTCCACTGGTGGTCCGCAAAGTTTTCTGATTATGCCGCCATATTTTGTATGTTTTTTTTAGTTAACCAGAAAAATATAATTTTATGAACTGTAAAAAAACTATAAATTTTATTTAATATTTTTTTACTCTCATGTAATGTATGCAGTTATATACTCGATCGATTTATTTGGGATAAACCTCTGATGAGCTACCCCTTACACAGTAACCAACACGCCGGACTGGTAGGTGTGTGGATTCTGCCCTTTAAATTTTGGTGACCAGGATAGAAAGGTTACTAGATGTGATGTAATGCTGCGGCACAGAATCGTTCATTCTATCGATAGAGACGCAGTAAGGGTCTTGGCGAGAATGGGAACTCTTTAAGGTGGTGTAGTACCACCTTTGCTTTGAAGTATGGTGTTCAATTAACTCTTGAGCAAGGCCTCTTCACATTTGCTTATGCCGACGACAACACAAATGAGTTCCAGAATCTATCGCTTCACAACAACGTGAGTTTGATTTGGGTCCTAGGCCACTCTGGGATCCGAGGCAACAATAACGTTGAAACCCTAGCCAACGGTAGCGATACTTTTTTCAATGGCCTTCCGGGCACACGATTTCGATTTTTGCGACATGTCATCAACCCTCAGCAAGAGTTGGATAAGGGATTTGATGGTGTCTCGACAGGCAACCCACTGTACCTTAAAAACAGATGTTAGAGTCTCCAAAACGGTTTCAAAAGTAACCATGTGCCACAAAGACCGATACCGCGCTTAACCTTGAGCGAAAAGATTTAATCCTGGTCTGCGGAATCCTCACATGAAACTGCATACTAAAACAACACCTACACAGAATGGGACTGTCTAACAGCCAAAACTGTAAGTGCGGTGAGATTAAATCTTTGATCGACTGCATGTCTGAATGCCCGGCACTCTGCAATACCATTCTTGGTGCGTTACGAATTCCAATAGAATAGCTTCATCTACTAACACTCGTGAAGATAGTAGATTTTGCCAGAGGAAATCGGGCCAATTTGTAGACAAACAACCCTAGACCTGGGTCATAGTACAATGGGCCAATCACTTTCGCCTAAGTGCTGAAATCGTCTTCAAGGAGGCGGTCCCATGCATCCACCTTAAAAATATGTATATGTTTTTTGTTTATTTGGTAAAACCGGTCAATATTTACAAACGTGACGGAGTAGAAGCTCAGATAAAGTCCAAAAGGAATTAAATTTTCTTAGGTAAACATTTTTTTAAAGCATATATTTATTTTTGGATAGAGATTTATTTTATGCCCTTTCTCAATAATTTACCTTTAAAACCTCCCTCTTGAGAGAACTTTTGCCAAAAAAAGACGTTACTTATATTTCGACGAATGTGGTTATTTTCCGTCCTTGTTTATTTATAAGACCCTCTACTAATATTTAAAAAAATAGTTTGGGAAAAATATAAAAAAATAAAAAAATTGAATTCGAGGTACAGGCCTTCAGAGTTTTTTTTCATGAAAGAAAGACGAATTTCGCCCGAAGTCGGCTGATTGTTTTTGTTGTTTTAAGGCAAATCTAAATTTGAAAATCTAGAATCGCGTTGGATAAAGAGACCCGCTGATGTTTATTGTAGACTATAGGGAGGGTGGGGTAGGTCTACCTAAATTAAATCGAGTGATTGGTACACTTCTTTTGTGAAGTCACGTATCGTCGACTTCCGATGTATCCACAGAAAAATAAATCATTGAAAAGATCAGTAGATCCTGTTCGATCTGATTTAACTTAATTGTACAAATTAGGGTGTTTTTAAAAGGTTAAGTTTTCAAGGTGTTAATACTTTTTTTCTGTCGTGGCTTTTTTGACAGCTGTCACTTGATTTATGTTTAGTTTCGCCAATTCATGAAGAATAGCCGCATGACCACCAAGCACGTCGCACGTTTGGTGAATGAGCCCAAAAATATATCGCTACTGATACCGATTTTCTCAAGATGAGGCGCACCTTTGGTTGAATGGGTACGTTTATAAGCAAAACTGACGCATTTGGAGTGAGGATAATCCACATGCCATTGTTGATACGCCGTTACATCTAGAAAAAGGCACAGTTGCGTGTGATATATATGGGATGATGAAATCATTGGTCCTTTAAAATGCAGCCAGCCAGAACGTTGCAGTCAATGGAGAACGCTATAGAGCCTCGATAAATAACTTTTTATTCAGCTGAATTAAATAATATTGATGTTCAAGAGCTGTGGTTTTAACAAGATGGCGCAACATGACACACTGCCCACAAAATTATCGATTTATTGAAGAAAACTCGCGTCGTGGCCTCTAATATCGTTTTATGGTATTTAACCCCTTTGCACTTTTTTATAATGGACTGTATGTGAAGTCACTTGTCTAACCAGAAAAACCAGACACTATTGATGGCTTAGAAGATACTATTCAGTACGATATTTGTGACAAATGGGCCCAAATGCTGCAAAAAGTGGTCGAAAATTGGGCATCTCGACTGGAATATATTGGAGCCAGCCGCAGAGGTTACTTGCCCGAAATCATATTTAAAACATAATGATGGCATAACGTTATCTTTCCAATAAGGCTACATTTTTAGCCATTACATTGTTTATGTCCGTTTTATTTCATATTGATAACATAACCTCTAAAAAAACACCATTGATTTATTTTTTTTATTATAAGACCGTTTTTAAAATACAAAAAAAAACTATTTTGCTATTAACTGGATGATCTTTTCTACTATATACACTAGCTCAATTCTCGAGATATATCTCTTCCTCATACTTATCGTACATTATTTAAACTTGAAATATTTACATCATAAATAACACACACCTACAACACAATACATCCGAGGTTACAGATGTTATGTATTAGTATATTGTATATGTTTTATATGCTGCACACGTTTTCCGCAATCTTGACATTCATTACTGCAGTGTGCAGTCTGCATCGTGCTTCTGAGCTCGCCTTTTGTTTTGAGTTGCATGCGCTGCAAGGCCTTGATGCGCATACGATGTTTTTCGTGACTTATCTGCCGTTTTAGTTAAGACCATCAATTGTATCTTATGGATGGCTTTTTGTGTGGAGCTGTGTCAATTGCAGCCTATGTATTATAGGTATATATGCAAAATACATGTCCAGTATTAAGTATATACTCTGCACTCGATTAAAAGAGGCCAAAACGATCGATACTCTCCAAGTATGTGTGGCTGATCTGAATATAATCATCTCAAGCTTGTTTTGGTATAAGCTTGCCTATATTGAAAAGATTTATCGATTTTAAGCGCAAGGTCATGAGGCGATTGTGATGGCGTTATGCGACTAGGTCGATGCGCTTTTTATATTTTATTATTAGGTGTTATATTTCATTGTTTTTTATATATATTATGTAAATTGCAATCTCGAAATGCGCGGTTATCTAAAATGACAGTCGTAAAAAACGCCTGACAGCTTCATCAGGAGACGAGTAATGCTTTTAGCCAAATTGTATATTTGAAAATAAGAGAGAACTGTGTAATTTGAGAGGTTTCGTTACGTTTTAAGTGCATCCGTATAATATACATATAAACAATATATATTTATATATATTTATATATATATATATATATATATCTTGTGAATTATGTCCGTTAGCATTCTCCCAAATAGACCAGACACCGTGAGCTGTCCTTTCTCGAATTTATTACAGTGTGTCTCGTTTTATATTGTCGTTTCACTCTATACAAACCAATATAATACGTCCCATGTCTCTCTACTATATGAAATTTCGATTTTCACGATAGACGTATCGTATATATATATATTTGTCGTTTTCCACCAGAGAAATGCAATATGTTATAGAAAATTAGACATACATTGTGTTTGTGTTTCAATATTTGATTTGTTTAACGGCTGGTCAGAGTTTAAACACATTTCGACTGCAATAATTGGTTTAAATGTGAATTTATGGATGTCCAAATTCGTATAATTCTAATATAAAATGTATGTATGCCTAAATTTTTGGAGCGCGCTGTATTAAATCAAGCACTTCCTTCCTATTTGAATTTATCAAATAAAAAAAAAACACGTCGTTTTATAGAATTTAGATATTCATATTAAACGTACTCGAACTCGTACTCGTAAAATGTACTTGTACGTGTACTTGTACTATGTGTACCGACAGGTTTGTGAATATTACGTATGTATATACTTTTTTTCTCTGTGAAATAACGGCTATTCAGCAGAATCATGTACGAGTACGATTGAATATCACACAGTTTTCCAACGGAATTCCATTCACAAAATCATAAATCAAGTATTTGCGCACCGTTGGAATTTTCGTGTGGTCTATTTTGCTCGGTTCTATGTATCAGTTTAAAATATATGAACTCAAATGGTATATGAAATTATACGAATTCCTCGGGCACACAAATATTATTTATATATATTATATATATGATACGAGTACGTATGCATTGTAATGCAACTCACCGGCCTAATAACATACGTCAGTGCAATATACTCTGCCGTATTTTAATGAGGACTCAATCTACTCAATTGCAGTTATTTCATAGAGATTTTTTTGATTTAATTGTAATAAAATAAATAAAATAAATATAGAGAAATATTTGTTTGCGAAATGAGTATTTATGTAATACATATTTTCTAATATTTATTACTTTTTATTATAGCTTGGAACATTGGTGTCTATAAAATTATAAATATGCACCATAAAATGGACTATAAAATGCACCACAAAATGTAGTATAATTTGCACCATAAAATGCACTGAAAAATGCAGGAATATGCTTAAAAAAAATTAAAATTAAATATAGAATATTTAGTAAACTGCATAATAGCCAAAACAGTTTGACAGTTCTCAGCAATGGGACAAATAAATTATATTTTTTGATTGAAAAATACAATTTAAATGTTATTCAAATATCTTTCAAAAAGTTAAAATGAATCGTGCTTTTTAAAAAAAATATTATTGCGGTATTGTGGCACAAATATTTTTTATAAAAAAAAAAATTATTGTTAGTAAAAAAAAATTATTTTTATTAAAAAAATATGGTTACAAAAAAAAGTTGATTAAAAAAATAATATATTAAACCTAAAAAAAAATCACCAAACAAATATTGTACACAGGTTTTTGGGCACATTTTTCAGTTATTATGGTAAATTTTATCAGTTTAAAATAGTTTAAAGTAAATCGTGCTTTATAAAAAATATTATATTAGTATAAAAAAATTTCTTTTATGAAGAATAAATTATTGTTAGGAAAAAAAGAAAAGGTATTGATTAAAAAAAATATTGTTACAATAAAAAACTTTTTTTATAAAAAAAAAATTATTGAACATAAAAAAATATATTTTTGTCAAACAAATATTGTACACATGTTTTTGGGCATATTTATTATGGTGGTTTTTTTTGCGGTTCAATTTTTGGGCACAAAATGGTTTTTATTAGGACAATTTTATTTTGAGGACAAAATAATTGTTTTATGGGACAATATATACTTGTTTGTATAATTTTGATTTGTTTGAATATAATAAATTCAAAATGTGAACAGTATACATTTAATTCAAAAAATATATGATATTTCAAAAAAAAAAAAAAAAAAAATACAAAAAAAAAAAACAAAACAAATTAATAAAAAAAATCCCGTATGCCAAAATTATTTTTTCCTTTACACCTATCTGTGTTTTAAATTTCAATTCTCTAGAACATAAGGTTTGGGCTCTTTTAAGACATTTAAAGATAATTTATGTCCTTTTCAAACAATGAAATGGAAACACTTACATTACCGCATGCGATACGCCACTTTTTTGCACTTGAACTAATGATAGGACTTTTATTTTTATGTAAAATTATAGGAAATTTTAAATTTGACAAATATTAACGCAAATGAAAATTTTGAAAATATATTTGTGAGTTCAATGTACGTATCCTACAAAAATAAACAAAACTGCTTTATTAACACAAAATGGCCTATCAACAATTATAGGAGTATATTATCCTTAGTGGATGTTATTCTGTTTTTTACTAAGATAATTACTATTATTACTATAATAAATACTGATTTGGTACGTAGAAAAAAATCGGTAATTAATAATATACTGATCTCTAACTTATAAGATCACTGATATTTATTACATAAAAAAAATCATCAAAAAAGACTTATTTTTCACAAATCAAAAATCTGAAATACAGATACTAACTTTTTTATTATGAAATTTACTGATTTTGTTTAATGAAAATAACAGATTTTGTGCTAAGTAAAATTAACTTTAGTTTAAAGAATATTTTGTAGTAATAAAATCCGTTGTTATATATTTTAAAATAAACTGATGTTGAATTCCATGATAAAAAATTTAATAAGAAATATACTGATTTCGTTCTATGAAAATAACAGTTTTTGCCTTTAGAAAATGTCAGATTATGTACTGTGAAATTACAATTTTTGACTAAAAATCAATCATTTCTATTCGCTATTTTTTAATATTTTTATTATATCCAAGGGAGCATAAGCCTCCATAGAATCCGCCAATATTTTTTTTTACCGAAACAATTAATTCGCTAGAAGTTATTTTCAGTGTTGTATATAAAATAAATATTGTACATTTACGTCTAGAAAACTCAGTAACTCCATATAGAATATATATAAAATATAGTATGTATTTATACACTACATAGACGATATAAACATATACATAGAGCTCAATATCACACGCTGATTTTATTTCGTATCTGTCCCCATTTTCCAAGATAATTTTGCTACATTCGCGATTTATCTATATTCTAGATGTGTAACTTTGCGGTATTTAATTTACCTAAAGGTTTCAAACTTTTCAACATTCAAACATTTAAATTCAAAACCCTATACACTCGTATTTTAACGTTTAACCGATTGAACAAAATACACATTGATAATTTTCATTTTCCATGGAAACTTGTCTTCACGTTCAACGTATATATATACAATACTATATATATATATATAATATCCATTCTACCATAATACCATAAATAATACAAGCAGCATAGAGAGCAGCCATTTATTTGCTCAACTCCTGGATAAATCAACATGGACTTTTGGTCTGTCGTTCTTCAGTCATTTTATCTCATCTCTCTCTTTTTTAAAGTATTTTTGGTTGTGTACGTGCGTATATGAGTGTGTATGTGTATGTGTATATGTGTATTTTCTTCCGTTTCGTCCAAATACATTGTTTAACTTTCACACTCTAATAAAGACTCTGATGGCGAATCCCCCACAGACAGCGCGAGGGTAGTCGGGGGTGACTCATTAGTTCTTCAAACACGGGGACAGTTTTGGTGTGTTCGCTTTGACAAGGAAACGCTGCTGGGTTCTGTTTTATATGTGTGCTATGTCTGCGTATGGATTCCATTCCATTCTAGGTGGATGATCAAATACATGTATATATATATACTAACTTATGGAATTGTATGTGTGTGTGTGGGTGTGTTTGTCTGGCTGTGTGCGACTATATATATATATATATATACAGCATTCGATTGGGGCCTGTGGAGTTAAACATATAATACAACATAAATGTAATACGTTCGTATGTTTAAATTCATGTGGTGAAGGCGATGTAACGCTGCTGGAGCAATATACACATAAATATTGTGAAGCTTGAATTTTAATCCAAAACTTTGTGCAAATACTGGGTTTCTATCTCAGCGCGTGCTTCCAAATTAATTTCTATGGCATCCTCAACAAAATTGTTTTTATTTTTTCTACAATTTAAATAATATTTCATAGATTTACAAAAATCCATTGTAAAGGCTTTTATCTTTATTATATTTTGTGTCAAGCCGCTAAATTATGTACGTGTCAAAAGAGGCTCAGCTGTTTTGTAAAATATTGAGACAGAATTATTATTTTCATAACATTTTCTGTGTGATTGATTACGCGTGTCAAAAGTAAACTTTCACGTCGACACATTGTAACGCTGATGCTTCTCTGAGTGTCTGCAAAAGTACTATATAAATATATTTATAAAACGAGTACATTGCAAAGTGATATTATATCAACGAGTTCATACATACTTAATGCAAAATAAATAAAACATATATAATAGACCAGCAGGTGTGCAACATTATAATAAGACTATAATAACATATAGAACTACTAACGCATCACTTAAATAAGCACAACACAGAACCGTTAATAATAATAATCATAGCGTGTCCAATTAAACTCATTATCCTTAATACGAAGGTCGCACTAAACCAAATTAGAGATATTTATCTGTTTTTCTTTTTGTGGGTGTCTAAATGGTTCTTGGCCATGTGTTTTTGTTGTTTCCCAAGAGCAGTGAATATAAAAATTCACACCAACACATGCACGAAATCATACGCAACAACTTTGTATACTATTTATATACATATTCACACAATTTTCTTTATACTCATAGTATATACAATATATATATATATATACATATATACACTATTATATGCAACGATCAAAATCCATTTCGCGAGCTCATCCCGTTATGCCGCCCGCACCGCGCCCCCCAGCTTTCAAATGAATTGCGCATTTATGAAATGAGATTTTCGCTATATTAAGAGAATATTGTGTGTTAAATAAGCAACTCTTCACTTTTATCAGATTAGCCACTTAGCGCATTAGCAAAGTTGAGTGTATTGTTATTAAGCTGTTAGCTGCTTCATAATTGTATTAGAATTTTTAATGGGAATTTAATGAGCTGCACGAGAATTTTGTTGCTTTGGTATTTGGGAAGTGTATTTATAATGAATACTGTATAGTATTATTGATAATTTAGTGATACAATGATGATTTCAAAAAATAATCTCAAGATTATCATTATATTTTTTTATATAAATTGCACTCAGCAAAAGAAATATTGTAATTCATTTTATATACAATATTTTTAACATTGATTTAAAAAAATAAAAAAAATAATGAATTAGAAAAGATTGTATTACAAATTTTTAATTAACAATGTTGTAATTGAATTATTATTATTTAGTAGATTAATAAATTAGTTCCTGGTTAACCGAGCTTGCTCGGTTGTTTTAAAAAAAAAAGTTGAAATTTTAAATATACATTATAATAATTATGTTAACAAAACCTAATTTATTTAATGCACGCTAGAGTTGCGTAGCTATCATCAATACTGCTAAAAATCTATACATTTTTTAATATTTCTTTATTAAAAACATCCGGATTAAGGGATGTACTATATAACCGACACATTTTTAATATATTTTTCGAAAACAACTCTAAAAAATGACAGATTAGGGATGTTGAATAGTACATTTTGATAAGGGCAACCAAAAAGATGCGCCATAACTTCAAATTTCTTTATTAAGATATATTATTATAATACGAAAAAGTACATTTATTACTAGTTTAATTTTGAACTTAATCTCTTTTTTTATAAATAAAGAATATTATCTTAAATTATAAAAATGAATAACTGCCTGATATTTTAACAGTACGTTTTATAGTAAGATAACTTTTTTCTACATCGATGTTTGTAAGTGGAGAGTATTTATTTAGCTTTACCTCAGAGTTTGTCACTAATCACAATCTTCTCCGCACAAAAACTTTGTAATTGTCTTCAATATTGACATTGACTGTTTTTTGACATTTTTTTTTGTTCTACAGATTTAGCTTATTTTATCGCTAAAAAACTAAAAATATGCATAAAAAGGAGCATTTGTATTAAAATAAACTAAAATATGCAAAATAAGACTTATTTTGGCCTATTTGCTTATTAAAATAAGCTAAACATAGCTTTTTGGGCTATTTTTAGCTTATTTTAATATAAATGCTTATTTTGGCTTATTTTGCATATTTTACCTTAGGTCTTAAATTGATACAGTTGCCACAAAAAAGAGGCTAGAGCTTCTTTTTGGTTGTTCTAATTTATTACCAATTGGAAATATCGTACCTACACCATTCTAAATGTTTCTATCAAGAATGTCTTTTTAATAGAGTATTTTTTGTATTAAAATATAATTTTATGTATTTTATACTTCATTTACATTTCGCGAAAAATTATACGGAATCAAAATTGCAGGATCAATTGATTGGGATCAATCAGCCGGTTGTGACATCGCCTATACAAACTATATTTTTCTTTTTACAGTAACATTTGAATTGCAGTACGCTGATTTTTATTTCAATGCATATTTTTTCTTCTTTTATTATTAATTAATGAATTAATAATAATTGTTGCTGAACAATAAAGCCCATTTTTTACTCGTTTAACGTGTTTTAAACGCGATTTTTAAAACACTTAAAAAAAACGAGAAAACAAAATTTAAAAAAATAAAACTAACATCAACTTATACCGGTTTTACATGTTAAAAAGCGGTGCTACGCTGATTGATCCCGCACAATTGATTTCGAACAAATCATCCCGCACAAATGATCCCATGCACAATTAGTCCCGCAGAATTGTGATCTCGCACAAAAACAAAAAATACAACAAAAAATATTCACAAAAACAAACAAAATGAAAAATTACAAAAAAAAAAAAAAAACTATTTTGCTGAATTTTTTGGTTATATATATCCAAAAGTAAGTATGACATTAAGATGATTAAATCATTTTAATTTTTAAATTAGAATTAGATTGTATTACAAATTTCTAAAACATCAAAATACATTTTACAAAAATATAATAATTAACAATATTGTAATTGAGTTATTATTTTTTAGTAGATTAATAAATTAGTTCCTAGTTTACCGAGATTGCTCGGTTGTTTAAAATAAAAATGTTGAGATTTTAAATATATATTATAATAACTCCACTTTAGTAAGTGTCATAAATACTGCTAAAAGTCTGTACATTTTTTATTTTTTCTTTATTTAAATCACCCTTGAAAATTGCGGATAAAGAAAAGTCAAATAATATTCTATGACCGTCACATTTTGAATATTTTTTTTTTTTTTTTATTAAATTAATTTATTTAAAAAAATATTGTATTACATTTTAGAACAAGTTTAGATTATTTTCAAAGTGTATATGTGTTATGACTTTCTAATCTTAACATTTGTTTAACTTCATTGTGGGTTCCGTTTGGATAAGAGAGACTATAATGTATTTGTCCTGCGTTGTACCAGTATGCTGCACGGTATT
>JAAAKO020089262.1:0-22339 GCA_010015015.2 Bolitophila cinerea
CGAATAACATATTCCTTGGGTGACGGACACTCTTGTGTAGTATACACTTTTGAAACGCTTGAGTCTTTCATCTCTTTACCCAACTTTATATTTTGAGCAGCAATGATTTCACTTTTAATATATTTCTAAAAATCATAGATTTGGTAAAATATTAATAATATTAATAACAATTGTTATTCAAATTAAAGCATAATTTATAAATTACTTGTAGTTCTTCAGACGACGATTCTGGCGGGTGGTCAGCAGGGTATCAGGACCACGAGACAATTCCAGTAAGTACTCGCCATTTTTAAAAAGTATAACAATGGTGTACTGGCGTAAAAACTTTTTGTATCTACAACAAAAATAGATCGCAATACTGAGCTTCGCGCTTATGAAATTTACTATAATTGCATGTGTTTTGCACATATGGTCTTTCGCACTTAAAACTTATGACGTTTCGCGCTTATGACCTAAACATAACCATTTTCCTATTTATATTTATACTGCTCAAATCACAAATCATTGCACGCACTCATCGCAATTATCTGCAGTACCGACTGTAGCACGTGAACGCTATCCACAAGTAATGTCATAAAAGAAAACGAAACGAACATATTCTGCTGTCATCTGTCAAATGTACACAACGTGCATGCATGCGTTGTAAATTTTGCATTTGTTTTTGTTTATACATTATATATATTTACATTCGACCTTACCACAAAAAGGAGGATTCAATTGAGTACACTGGTGAGGCAACCACCGCGCCCAAATGGACAACAGTTTCGGTATAAAAATTGAAGGTGCCGATGACCTGCACGACCCGATGTCGTACCTCGGCATCCTGCCTAGTGCCGAGATATTCTCACGCGATTCACTATTCCTGGAGCCAGCCGATGACGGTACCGACGACAGCAACGGTCTGGATCCGGCAATCGGTCGTGACGAAACAGACGATAATGACGACCCCGATGACGTGATCATCATGCACATGGACATACAGGCACCACTGAAGACACTCAAAACACTACTCGAGCAAAAGATCGGTGTAAACCTAAGTCGGTACGAGATCTGGCTACAGGACGCGCAGATTGTAAGTGTGCATATTTGTGTTTTATGGTCATTTATTTAGTTATAAACAACTTTATGAACTGTTTCTAGCTCGAATCTGACAAGAACCTGGTTGATCAATGCGTAAAGGGAGAGGGTTTGGTTCAGATAAACGCTCAGGTGCGAGCTTCTGCCCGGCGTATAAACATTGTTGACGTATTGAAACCTACCGACGATGCCATTGGTACATTTGTAACTATTTATAAATCTTTTATAAAATATAAATAATTGTTCTGGTATTTAGCCGAATTAGAAAAAGATGAAGACAGTTTAGGACAAGCGGAATCACCGGTTGGGAATAACTCACCAGACATTTGTACCGAAGCTCTGTTAGACGATCCAGTTGTACTCACCACCCTAGACGAAGCATCGCAGGATGCAACGGAAGGTGACAGCGATAAAAGTGAACCAAAATGGGTGCAAGACTATCAGTTCCAACATGATCTGGCACGCCTGAAAATATCCAATGACCCCGTCGAGTGGACTGTGGCACAGGTGAAACACTGGTTGCAGTATGCTGTGCGGCAATTTAATCTGGTATAAATCTTACAAATATTTAAGAAATTGATTTTTTAACTGATTTAAATATGTATTCAGAGCTCAATAAAACTACAAGATTGGTGTATATCCGGTAAAGACCTATGCAATCTTACTGTCGAAGAATTCCGCCAAAAGGTGCCCAGCGATCCGGAATCAATGTTTTGGACGCACATTGAACTATTGCGTAAATGTAAAATAGTTGCAATACAAGGCGAACCCGACGATACAAATGATCCAGACGAGACTCTGTACAAGAAAACGCCACGCGTGATTGGCGGCACAAAACAGGTTAAAGTTATCAAGCCACTCGGTCTAATACCCCAATATTCGATCGAAAGCACACACCAGGGAAATCGAACCGGAAACAATGGTCAAATTCAGCTGTGGCAGTTTCTGCTTGAGATTCTGACCGATCGCGAACACCGCAACATGATTCAGTGGATTGGTGGTCAGGGTGAATTCAAGCTAAACGAACCCGAGCTCGTGGCTCGCCTGTGGGGCGAACGCAAGAACAAACCTACAATGAACTATGAGAAACTATCACGAGCCCTGCGCTACTACTATGACGGTGATATGATATCGAAAGTGCATGGCAAGAGGTTGGTGTTGGTGTTCAAATTTATTTGATTGATTATTTGATTGATTTTTCGTTGTCATTTTAGATTTGTTTATAAGTTTGTGTGCGACCTAACACAGTTAATTGGTTACAACGCACAGGAGCTGTCCACACTCGTGAACCAATGCGAGACGGATACCAGCACGATGTTTAATGACTTTATGGCGGAGTAAAAGTAGGTGATTTTTCGATATAAACGTGTAATTAAAGCATATAAGTATTTTATTATATTTTTCGACACTAAATTAACGTGTATTATTCAAGGAGGTTTATATAAAAAACAAAGTTGTATGATACTAGTGCGTTTTAAACCTAATAATTTATACTATTAAGGTATTAAAACCGAAAATCTTATCCTTGATTTGTCTTCTCGTCCGAAGAGTTAATAACCGCTTTAAAAAAAATGCTGATGACATAACTTTTTATCATTTTATTTCAACCATATCTTATAAATTAAATGAATATAATTTGGTAACGTGACATTAAGACCACTATATACCTATACAAGAACTTCTGTATTTTATAAACGACATGGCATCTAGGGTTTTAGGGACACCTCCACATTGAACGGGGATCCGGGTATGTGATCATCACCATATTTTACCATCAGTAAATAATCGCTGCGTTCGCGTATGTAATAGTTCACGGTGTAGGTGTTCTTTCCAGTGTGTTTTACCTGGACCTCTTCGCAGGGACCCTTGGGATTGTACAGACCCACAAAGAGAACGCTATTGCCTATTTATGGTGTTTAAAATATAAAATACAAGATACGTGATTAGATTTTTTTTTTAAAGTTTTATCCATGCTTAATAAATATACATACAAAAAATCAACATTTAAGCATACATAAATAATTAAAATTGAAAAACAACTCACTGAAAAACGAAGCTTTTTTTCGCAGTTACTTGGTCTGCGATCATACGATTTTTAAATCGGGTTTTGGTCGTGTGCCAAATACGTGCACAACATTTACTTACAGAACTCAAGCTTCTTGACACAAATCCTTGCAATATATTTACAGTTGATTTCTTATAATTAACATATGAAGCTTTGAAAACTGAAGCGGCTGCCATTGTAGAGGGAGTCCTTGTGGAGAGTTCCGCTATTATATTGCACCTAAGAAATTTGAAAAAAAGCTCGTCGCGGATGTTTTTTTGTTCAAAATAATAGAATGTGTTTAATATTATTATTTAATAATAATGCGTAACGATATTACATAATACAATGAAATTGTTGTTCATGAAAATATATATAGAGTATATTTATATATAACACATTTGGGATACGTGGGAGGGATAAAAGGGTATTTTTTTGCACGCACGCACGGCGAGGGCGAGGAAACATTATTTAAGTTTTATATAAAAATGTATAACTTTCATAAATTGTAAAAATGAATACACATTAAACAACATTTAGAGAAAAACTGAAGATTTCATAAAATATGTATATATATATATGTATATATAGATATAGTGCGTAATATTTAATTAAAGGTAATGGCGATTATTATTTGTGTGTGTATGTTTTTTTTAATTCCTACGTTGTTTTTGCGTTTAATGACAAGGTGGCGAGAACCGGTCGAAACGAGGAATTGAGGATATGTAATTATAGAAAAGATACGTGTAATATAATAATGCTCCGGGAGTTTTATTATGTATACTATAAAATATTTAATTTTTTGTTGTTTTTTGTTTTTTCGCTCTTTGTCTACTTATTAATTCGTTTTCGTTTGTTGTATGTCGTCTAGATAAGTTTAGAAATTTATCTATAATTTGCGTCACGACCTAGACCTCGACCTTGTACGGTGAGCTGGGAATGTGATCCTCGCCCCATTTCACAATTAGAATATAGTCGCCTCGTTCACGCACATAGTAATTTATCTGGTAGTTGTTGCGTCCCATGTGTTTTACCTGCACCTCCTCACAGGGTCCTTTGGGTCCGTAAATACCGATGTATAAAATGTTGTTGCCTAAAATTGTAAGTTATTGTTTAGTTGACAGACTCGCAGGGCTGCGTCTGGTGGCTAGGACAGTTTGCTCGCGCACATCTCTGTTTTGTGGGTGGATTGGGTTGTTTTTAATGTAGGTGGTATTCGTTTAGGGGTCATCACAGGATGGTTTGTGTCTGAACAAAATTTCATTGAAAGTATTCCCACCTAAAGTCTAAATGTACCAACGCAGCGGCCAATAAGGTTATATTAATAACTTTCTGAATGGATATACGTTTCGGAGTACGAGACTTTGATGCCATCATGTTATTAATTCGTTAGCGAATTATGGCATTAATGATCTTTGTACATAGACATATCTAAAATAAAATATGTATATTTGCCTTGTAAATCTTATTCAATTAGGGATGTGTTGCAACCGTATAAGAGGATGTGCGATAAACAGGCCCATATATCCCACATGGGATGTAAAATATTTTGAATAATTACTGTTATGCCTATCAAGTATGTCTTGCATTATCATTTTTAAATGGTTTTAAATGGTTTGATACAAAAAGTAATACTAATTTTTTTTAAAACCTCAATTTAATAAAATTCTAAATTAAAAATAACTTACCCTGTACTTTGTAACACAAGTATAAAATGATATACAAATTTTAATTTAATTATCAATTGCACAAATTTCTTGTATTAGAAAAGGTTTCATTAAAAAAATCCTAAGAAATATGTACATTCTTGTGCAATGGCAATACATTACAATGCAGCGCGTGGGCACTCAACATTTACATTTTACAGTTACAAAAAAAAAAAATAGAACACACAATATAAAAACAAGACAATATTATACAGTGCAACAGCACACTTGATTGGACTTCTGCACAACTACACTTTATATCTGTGTTAGTACGTTGCGCATAGAAAACCTTACAAGTGTGCGACGATGACTAGTTTCAACTTTTCTACATGTAACGAACGCTCTGCTACAATCACAAACAATCGATACACGATTGCTGAAAAATCAATAAAAACTGAAGCTAAATAATGTCTGCGTGAAAATAACTTTGTACAATATAACAATATAATATAGAGAAACGATTTCAGATGTGGGGATGTGTTTTAAGACATGGTGAGGGTTTGTTAAACGAATTCGTCGGTAAATAACGTAGGATTAGTTTTTGATATGGCAGTTGACAGAGACACAGATAGTGGCAGCAAAATGAAACAGCAACACAATAACAAAATACTGACCTGCGTCTGTTGCGCTCAATGTGAACTGATTCTGTTTACCGAGGAAAGCCTTTTTGAGACCCATTCCCTTGGCTGTCACCTTAGTTGCGTCTGACTTGAAGTTTGGTAGCACCGGTCCCAACTGTTTGCCGTGGCCCTTTGAGTACTTGGCTTCGGTCTCTACGATTACCGATGACGTTTCCTGGGCACCCTCTTCGCAGAGGTCGTCACCTATGTATTTACAAATGTTTAGTTCATTAGAATCGAGGTCTACTTTTACTATGTACATCCAGGTACACTAACCCGTGCAGTTAATCTTGAATGGAGATCCAACAATGTGCATGTTGTTGTATTTAATGGACAAATAGTAGTCACCGGGCAGCAGAGGAGTGTATCGAACCTTGTAGCCCTCCTCAACCTCTGTACAGTCCATTGCAACCTTTGAGGGTCCGTCGATAGTTACAGCCATTGTACCGGCTCCAGCGTTCATTGTATCAATAATCAGATCCGTTTTTACACCAGTCTTGACATCCCGCAAACCAACACCATGGGCCTGCACGCATGCAGGATCTGCGACGTCCTTACCAACCTTTACGCGGAACGGCGAGCCAGGAATATGAACTCCATTGAATTTAACGTGAATACTATGGATACCACTCTCACGAGGATAGAAGCGTACTGAGTACTCATCCTGATCGATGGCCTGAATGAAGCAATCGTCTTCCGTGTTTGACGGAGCAATCACCTTGGCATCGAGCTCACCCTTGGCACCGTTCTTGCGTACCAAAAACTGTGCTGGTGTGTCAGCCTGCACGGAACCCTGTGGGAACTGAGCGACCTCCAGCAAATGAGCGTCTCCCATGGCAGGCGAAATGTACACTTTGTGTGGCGAGTCCGGGATATGGTGATCGTTAAACTTCAGTCCAATTCGATATTCACCGGGCTCGCTCACCTTGTACGAAACATCACAGGAACCGTCCTTACGGTCCTTGAATTCAATCTCAGCCTTGCTGGGTCCTTCAATGGAAATAGCTAATGAACCGCCACCAGCCTCACGGGTCCACACATTAAATTCGGACGAAACACCGACCTCACCACGCTCCAAACCAGCACCACCAGCCTTCACCAAGTGAGAGCCAGAGTCTCGCAGTGGTCCAACAGTGAATTGGAAGGGAGAACCTAGAAAAATAAAATTAAAAATTGTTAGTTTTTTGTTTTTATATCTCTTTTATCTTTTTTTTACCAGGAATATGCATTTCAGTGTACTTCACAGACACCGTGTGCACTCCAAGTTCTTTGGGCACAAAATTAACAGCGTATAGGCCATCATCAACCTCTTGAATTTCTGCGTCTTCGGTTGTGCCGCTTGGCGACGTAACCGTGGCACCAAGATCAAATGACGTGATGCCAGTCATCTTAAACGTTAACGTGCACTGACCACCAACTTCTGTTACTGGCACTACATCACGTTGTCGCTGAATCTTCTCACGCTGCCTGTTCGTTCCCTCACCGGCAACCTTCACCGTGAACGGTGATCCGGTGACATGATGATCGGCGAACTTAAGGTTCACAATATAGTAACCTGGCTCGGTAGGCTTGTACGAGATGTTTAGCGTGCCGTCGTTTTTGTCGGTGTAGTTAATCTCGGCCTTGCTGGGACCCTCGATGGACAGTGACAGACCACCACAGCCTGCATTGCGTGTGTCCACGGTGAACTGGTTTTCGATATGAGTCTTGCCTTCTTTTAGACCGTTACCAGTAACCTTGACCTTTTTGGCGTCGCCTACTTCAAGTTCGCCAACGTTTACCTTAAACGGTGAATTTGCGATATGCTTGCCCTGACGTTTGACGGACACAGAGTGTTCGCCAACCTCACGTGGTGTGAACGAGATACCAATGTTGCCTGAAGGGATGCGCTTCAGGAAGCACGGTTCCTCGAGACCACTGGGTGTCTATTATATATTGATCAATTATATTATAAATATACTAAAAAGATTGAAATTAATTTTCTAAAATATACCTGAATGGAAGCATTCAGCGTGCGCAAATCAGCGTCTGAGATGCTGCCGGGCAACGTGACTTCCGAGCACGAACCAACTGAGATCTGGTTGCGCTTGCGTCCTTCGCCGGTCACCTTTGAGAAGAATGGTGAGCCCGTGATGTTCTTGTCACCGAAGCGAACCGAGACCTTGTACTCACCGGGAGCGGTGGGTAAATAGGTTACGCCCACAGTTCCGTCTTTGTTGTCATGATAAGAGATCTGAAAAACAAATCAAAAATTAACAAAAATATTGGAATGAGCTTATTAAATATTTACTTCTGCCTTGCTGGGTCCTTCGACGGCTAACGAGAGGCCACCGGCGCCGGCACCTTTCGTAGAAATAGTGAAATTAGCCGGTTCACCGCTAACGCCGTGCGTTAGTCCAGGTCCATAGGCAGTCACGGAGCCCGATGCAATAGAGTCAACGTGGAACTTGTACGGAGAACCTATATATGCGAAAGGTGATGAGGATGATTCTCGGTACTATTTTACACTTCACTTACCTTGAACGTGCTCGCCATTGTACTTGACGGCCAGCTCGTGAACACCTTCTTCACGAGGATCGTATTGTACGCGAACGGTACCATCACGGTTGTCCTCGATGCGAGGTTGATCCACCTTTCCGCTTGGCATGGTTACTTCAGCTGAAAATAATATAATAAATTTGAGTAAAAATTGCATAATTAGGCAATAGAGGTCAAGGTCATGATTTAAGTATCAACAAAATAAAAAATAAATCTTGCATCATTTTGTATATACTAATATAAGATTTATTACAGAATTTATGATATAGGTTATGCAGTTATCTTTAAACGATCCTTGATCATTAGAAAGATATTATTCTTCGAACGCTTTATTTATAAATTGCGTTTATCAATGATACGAACGAACGTGATCAAATATATTTTGAAATAAAAATTGAAATTTTTAATCAAATTATAATGCGCACATTAAGTCGATTCCAATTACTTGATCACGATCTTTATCTTGAATCTCGCTATATATCACATCATAAGCGATCTATACTGCTCGCATAGACTGATATAAAATGTATTGATAAATTATACAGAATCAGTTCTCTACAAACGGATGTCAATCATTAAAAAAATAAAATCGATCTTCTTTTTACAGATTGTTTATCAATGATACAATCGTGATCAAATATACTTCGAAAAAAATTATAATGCATTAATGAATACGACTCCAATTACTTGATTGCGATCTTTATCTTGCTACATTTCAAACCATCTCGTTTTTCTATGGATAAAATGGTTAAATATTGATGATGATCCTAAATTTATAGCGACAATATTTAATTTTGTAACTGTCTCTACGCGTTTTTCTAAATACAGATTTTATAAATTGTGACTAACAAAATAGGTTTTGTTTTTGGTTTACTGAATTTGGATTATTGTAAAATTTTGTTTTAAACAAAATAAAAAAGCCGAATTTTATACCAATAAATTATAACTATTTGTTGGTTGAACCATTTAAAATAGTTAAGTTACAATCTCTCTATAAAATTCATTTTTTTTTATTCCGTTTTTAAAAACTCTGTTTTACTAAAATTTAAATTGTGGAATACAAATGCTGTATTTATTATTTAGTTAAAAAGGGTTTTTAATTATTGAATATATTTTAAACCGAACAAAAAACGCTTGAGTAGTTTTGAAAATATTGATATTTTAACGTGGTATTTTATCTTTTGCATATGTTCATTATAAATAATGAATTTGTCTTTTTTATTTACAAGAAACAAGCAAAATCGTTAATTAATTAAACGGGACAATGGGCCAAGTTTCAGCTCGATTGGATAACAGGAAGTCGGTTAATTAGGCCGCATTAGAGACCGCGCAAGCAATCAAGCAAGATTACAGACACGCGATACTAATATAGATAATTTAAAAATTTATTTTTAAAATGCTGCATCGATTTTTATATTATTTTTTGATAAATAACGATACAATAATTGGTAACTATTATGGTTTTTTATTAATTATGACACTTCAATTTTCTTGACAAATTAAAAATAAATTTATGAATTAAAATAAACTGAAGCTTATTTATTTAAATAAATTATATTTTTTCAGAAAGAGCTTTTTAAAAAAATACACATTGGATTAAACATATCTCCCGTACAGTCGGAGTCGGGGGAGTCGTTCTTTTTTTGTTGAAGTCAGAGTCGGAGTCATTTAATTTGATCTCCGACTTCAATAAAATTTGGTTACTACAATTCTTGTAAAATGGATGCATGAATGCTCTCGAATCCGAATTTTAAAAACGGATTTAAGTACATCTCTTTTAATAGCCATACTTTCTTTAAAAATATAACTTAAATAAATAAATATTTTTTGTATTTAAATTACAAATATTTTTTAAAAAATGTTTATTGTGAGTCTAAGTGCAGTTGGAGTCGGAATCGGAGTCCTTTTAAAATATATATAGATATATGTCCGGAGTCAGAGTCGTACTATTAAGTATTTTGAATTTTTAAAGCTCATAATATATCTACAGAATTGTATCGAGACAGAGTTACTTTTATTGAACGAGATCGCAAACGGTTTTCTTATTATCTAAATTTTTTAATGTAAACATAAAAACAAAACAATAATATTTTTTGCATAAAAGAATTCTCGCCAAACCTCACAACAAAATAATATTTTATATTTATGAATGCGCATTGTTGCGCCTTTCCGTTGGGAGCTTTTAAGACGCTTTGGCATGTATGGTAGCCATAAAAATGTAATGATAATATAATAGAACGTACATGATGCATTTGTTTGTATATTATTAATTTATCACAATATTTATATAGACGAATCTAAAAATATATTTTATGAGTGTGTTTTGGAAAAAAAGAATTTATTCGTGTTTACGAAATTGCCCGCGCAGATTGTTTTTTTTAAAGGTAATCTCGGGCCCATGATTTTGTTGCTTTCATTATTTTTGGATACCGTGAGTGTGCTCGCGATGCATTTAAATCGACTGCTCCGAATAATTGGATGCGCCACAAAGAAAATGACCTCGTAATTCTTAAAATTGACATTTTCCAATCATCATTTCCTATTACTCTAGTGAATAAGTGTGTGTGTGTGTGTAGTGGTGCATACTTAGATTTGCGCAACATTTTAAATTTGTTGATGCCGAGACGCGTGTGTGTCAGGTGCGCTTATATATATATATATACATATTATATGTAAAACGGATATTTTGCGCATATATACGAAAACTATCTGGCCCGTGCTTGCGCGCACATCCGAGCAGATAACTATAATTAAATACGCCAGCGAACGCGGCTAATTTTGTCGTCTCTGCGCAGCGCAGCCTCAACGTTCCGGTAGTTTTATATCTGTAGATTTTAATATATGTGTTAGTTTACGCGTCGCGCTGCATTTAAGTGCGCTGCGATTCGTTTCCTCGAAAGCGATATGCTTTTAATGAAGGAGAAAATTATGCTACAAGTAAAATATGCTTGCGCGTGCGAGCATATAAACACTGAAAAGCAAGAATATGCGCAACGCACGTTTGGCGCCTCCCGCCCACCACTGTGGAGTGATTCCAACGCGTGTAGATTTAAATATTTTCTAAATCACGCGCTAAAGATTTCCGCAAGAATTTAAAAACCATGCGCTCGCATATCAAATCAAGTTTAAATTTACTAATTTCTTCGTCACATGCTCATGCGTGTGGCCAGAAGGAATGGATCACACACTCACACATACATATATACAAAAGAATGTTATGAAATTCTATAAATAATAATAATAAAAAGAGTTTAAAAAACGCAAAACACAAATTATAGAAGTGCTCGTGCGCTCGTGCGCGGGTAGCATTTGTCAAAAATAATGTTTAAATATTTTATTCGCGAAACGAAAATATTAATTTTTGCCCTGGCCGTTACAAATGTGCGCCGGATCCGCTCGCGCCGTGCTCTGTCCGATAAAAGCTTTGAGTAAATCAGAGGGGCACGGTTTAGAAGACGTCGAGTTCGTTTGAGATATTTTAAGTGAGTACGGGACAGTGTATGTGTGTGTTTGTGTGTATGCGGACGACATTCTTTAAGATATTGCGCTTTTTCTGTTGAGGAATTTGTACTTTATTGGATTTTAAGCTGTTGGTAATAGTTTGGAAGATATTTTAAGATTTTTTTTTATTCATGTTAAAGGTTAACTTAAACTGAAATTGCAAGAGATAAAAATATATATACATATATATACATATATATTAATTTATTTGTGAATAATTGATATATTCTGGAGTTATTTAAACAAAAAAAACATTTTTTTTATATAATGACTACAGGAAAAATTTAATATTTGTAAAAAAAGATTATTGTAAAAGGAAAAAGAAAAAACGTATTATGTTATCTAAAATAATACATTTTTTTCTTCTATCGGTATTTAAAAAAATAACTAAGAAAATAATACAATTTCAATTAATAATTCTAAATCACTCAAAATAATTAAAATGAAAAAAGAACTAATACCTTGATGGGTGACAAAGTAAAACTGTGACAGAAAATTGATGGGCGCAATGTCACCGCATCCGTTCACTCCGTTAATCGGTATTTGCTGTTCTTGACAAAACACCACCGACTTATGACGCCGATCGAATTCAGACACAGTCAAACAACGGTAAAAGTCTTTGTAGAGTGCACTGCGCTCTTCCCAGGTGGCTTCCGCAGGGTCTTCGTCAATGTCTGTCCACATATTTTGCGGATGTGAGCGACACGAATGAGTGGTTTTTTGGTGTTGGTATATATTGAAGTTGTGATGGTGGTGGAATTGGTTGTTGTTCAGTTGATGTGGGTTGATTGAATTAAAGAGTTCGATATTTTGTTGTGGATTTTGTATTTATTTATTATTATGTTGTTGTTGTAGAGGAGCACAAGACGAAAAGCGAAAAAACACTGAAACGTTTAGCACTTTCACTAGAATTTTTGTGGGAATGCGTCACATGCGGAATTGGATACGAGATGGCCGGCGGCGGGAATTTATCGGAAGATCACATTTAAACAAACACACACACTAATTTGGGATAATTTGGTTAATTATTGGGATTGAGGTCGTTAGATTAAAAAAAAATAATGAAAAATGAAAACAATTTCACCAATTCTTTGTAGAATTCAGAATTTCTTAAAATAAAACGAACGTACTTATTTCAGCTCAAAAGTAGAGATTTCAAAAAATTCTGAATTGAAGCTATAAAGAGTAATCCATTTATTGGGGTTGCGTTGGGAGGAGCACGAGGTATAGATAAATCCGAGAGAAACACACACACACTCACACATACACACATACACACACTAATTACCGATTATATAGGATAAATGGCACACACTTCGGAGAACGCCGTGGAACGCGTAAAAAACCGTCTAAACGTTTTCACCGACCGCGTATGAATGAGAAAAATCCGTTTTGGATGCTCCTAGAAAATTCAATACACGCACACACTCGCACACTGACACACTCAAACACAGTTAGATCGTCGTCGGAAAACGGGAAAAAATATGTTCAAGCGCGGACGATTACGTAGGTTTCCTGGGGAAATGAAAAGCCACGATCGTTGCACGGAGTATCGCGAATACACAGCGAGGTTTGTGTATGTATATAGAACGATCTCCAGGGCATCGTGAAGAATACGCATAAGCGCCTCATATCTATGTCGTCATTCAAGTATATATTTCTATAGAGACATACCTATATGACCTATATGCAAGGTACGTATTCGTGTGTCTCAACTCTCAATGGCGGAGCATTTCATCATTGCATTGCAATTTTAAAATGCGAAAAATCGTATAATCTATTGCGATCGTAATTATTGTTGTTATTTAGTATCTGCTGTAATATTCGTATGCTTTCTTTTATCAAAAAAATATAATTATGCATTGGTGTATGAATCTATGGTCTTAAACCTTGCAAAACTTTTTATATATACACATATTTTTTTAAATCTATTGTTATTTTGACAATAAGAACCATAGTTTTTGAAAAATATAAACCCATGTGGGTGAGAGGGTGTAAAAGTATTGACAACATGAAATTGTCAAAAATGCATCTTTTACATTTGTATTAGATAGAGGAGTAAAATGTATGTCATAGATGTTTGTTTTTTTGTTGTAAAAACAAAACTTAAATTTTAAAAGTAAAAAATGGACAAAATCCTAAATCACTATTTACCAGCAGATTTACTAAACATGTAAATATATGATAATAAATTCTCAAAACGAGATTTCAATTATCCGATGTTATTGCAGACTATCAGAGAGAATTACTAAAATATGGCGTTAAAGTTATATACTACCGAATTGAGTAATTGCCTAACGTGAGTTATACAGTTACAGTTATACTATGCCTTGCCTGGAGTTATGTGATAGTTGCACACATTTGTCTCACTCCCAAAGCTTATGTAATATATAATATAATATAGTTATACATATTTAATGCTTCTCATATTTATTTGATTGATTTTTATATATAAAGACAAGCAACAACTAAAATGACTATGGCTTAAAAAAGGTACAGATTTTTCTAATACAGTTCATTTTTTAATGTTTCCCTCTTCACAAACTTTCTACAAAAAATATTTTAAAAGGGGAGATTTTAAACGAGTAACGCGATTTAATACCAGTTTCGGGGCAATCTCAATCTCTCAATTAACAGACAGGTAAAACAATTCCGGTGTATCTCGATTGGCCAAAACCCGATTGGCCGAATCACGATTGGCTGAATAACGATTGGCCGAATGATACGATTGGCCGAATAATACGATTGTCCGAATCACGATTGGCCGAATCTCGATTGGCCGAATAATACGATTGGCCGAATTTCGATTGACCGAATTGGTTTTTGATGGTTTTACCTTTAAATTCGGCCAATTTTGGTTCGGCCAATTGTATCATTTGGCCAATCGTGATTCGGCCAATCGTATCATTCGGCCAATCGTGATTCGGCCAATGGTATCATTCGGCCAATCGTATTATTCGGCCAATCGAGATTCGGCCAATTTTGATTCGGCCAATCGTACCATTCGGCCAATCGTGTTTCGGCCAATCGTGATTCGGCCAATCGAAATTCGGCCAATCGTAGTACATTAAAAAAATAATATCAGCCTCACTTTTTATATAAAAACAAAACCAAATTAAGTCTCTAAATTTTAATACTATTTACTACATATTGTATTAAAGTTTAGAGACTCCACGTCAAAACGCACACGTCTGGAAGTCATATCTGATATTTAAAAAGTTTTTTATTTTGCTAAATTGGTATCATTTTTTTAAATACAAATTTTTCAAAAGTTTGGTGTCAGGAATTAATTATATAAATAATAATATTTTCATACATTAATTGGTGACAGGAAATCTATACCTTGTAAAAATCTCCCAAAATCTCCTTTCTCTCTTCTTCTCTTTGTGTTTTTGTTAAAAAAGAAGAGTGCTGCGCTTGCGAAGCACATGATTGTTGTTGTGTACTGACAATGTTTTAGGGTCTATTTCATACCGCCCATTAATTCAGAAATATTACCTTTTGTAACATTAGCATATCCGGAATAAGCTTTTACAGGGTAAAAAAGAAACATTAACTTTTTTGTTATTACGTTTTTAAAAAACAGATTTTTGACATTAATTTGCTGGAACTGCAAAGACATTAATTCCGCCTTTCCAGTTCCAGCGGATTGATTACGCCATTGCTGTTTCACAGGTGACAGGCAACATAGACCTTCAAACCTCCCATAATCTCTTTTCTCTCTCCTTCGCTTTGTGTTTTTGTTAGTAAAAAGAGTGCTGCTCTTTCGCAGCTCATGTAAATATTGTTGTATACTGCTGTTTTTACTGCTTTCAAACAATATGGTTTGAAATGACCTAACAACTAAATAAATCTAACTCTTGACAAGACCAGTAAAAAACCGACCTTAAAATATAAAATATAGTCGATAAACATCGCCCCCTAAAAAATATAAAAATGCTCTCTAACATTATGTGTGCAAAACGGTGCTCGGAGAAAATAAAAATAATAAAATAATAAGTAAAAAAACATTTAAACTTGTGTGCAAACCTTATTTTTTCCTTTTTTAAACTAATTATTTAGTACTGATCGTGGGATCTATAAACAAACAAATTACGGAGTATGATGATCGATTGTGATCATTTTCGAAACGTCAATCAAACTAGTAATCCTAATTTAATTCGCATACATTGTACGAATATACACAAATTAAAGCGTCCGTTTGATGAAGTTGATGAATACATACACAGATCACCTCACCTGTGCGACACGATCAAGTGATCTTGTAATTCTTTTGCTTCAGCTCTGACGTATCCAAAATTTCTGGTGACACAAACACATGTGGTGCATTACGTATATATAACATAATTGTATATATGGGAATATATGTATAAAAGAAAAGCGCGGGTCGGCCAAAAATAGAATTCAAGAATCTGAAATAGACTGCATCGAATGAAAAATAACACTGTGATTTCAATGTGTATGCATACATATGTATTTGTATACGATGGTGTATATGTATGGATAAAAAAACGGAATTCATAAAGACTAGATATTCCAAAGAGTCATATGAGATATAAACGCTCGACAAGACGACGCTCATCATTTTCGTAATGGAGAGCTGTTGATGCGTGGGAGATTGAAGATAAATAGTAACGCGGATGCTAAGGTATGCAGCTGTTTCTATTTGAAAATAATTACCGATTGTCCAAATTCATAATATATATATATATATATATATATATATATATATACATATTTAGAAAAAATGTCAAACAACCAAAAACATATTGTACAACAAAATTAAAATAATTCGTACTATATGTACCTGGAACCAAGTGCACACTAATTTCTGAGCTTAAATCATTTAATTAAATGAAATGTATTTTCGCTCGCTTATACACTTATACACTTAATTATAATATAGTATACGATTTTGGAGAGAACACCACATATTCATTAATAATTACCCGGGGTCAGTTTTTGTGCACGTAAAGCAAATCTTTTCCCAGGCCACGATCGGTGAAAATAGATCGTATGCAGGAGCCCATCATACATTAAATGCACCGAATTCGAATGCACATGCGATTTTATGTAGAGTTAATAATTCCGTGCACGAGATCATGTCATTGACGGACGGCACAGAGCGCCCACCGCGCACCCGCGTTACGCTTGAGATACTACGAGTTTGTATGCTTGTGTGTGTCTGTATATATATGCAACAGTGCAACTATGCCTGAGCAAATGCACTTGTGCGAGATGATCGTTCTAATAAATTAAGCTTTCGGATGCAAAAGTATTTGTATAAATAACGAAATTACGAAAATAAAGTGTGTATCGCCGCTTAAGCAAACCAATTACACATTGCATTACAATTGAAAGCATCATTTGTGGAAAAGATGTTCGATATCGTATGTGTCGATAGACTGAGAGAGAAAATTTAACGTTTTTAATTGGGTCAGATTTTCAAATAAAAAACTACTATCAACAATTGTTTATTTTTTTTGTAAACACAAACCATTCAAAAAAGCATAAATAACCGTAACCATTCTGTCAAACAAACACATTTTTGTGACTTTGACTATCCGCACACTATATATTATAAGGATTCACAAATACGACTATGCGGTTGTCGCGTGCGGTCACAAATAACAATCATCGTTTAGCTAAATTAGCGATTAATATTGTTGGCTTTGTGTATTTTTTTTAGCATGCTTCATTGTGTGCGTTGTGATTTAGTTTGACAAGCTAAGTGACAGCCTGAACAAAAACACAGGCATGCAAAAAGAAAAGCGTGAAAATGAGAAAAATAGTCGTGAACATATTTAAATACGTACGTGTACGATCGGACGCAGCTGCTGTCGATCAAGATCAGTTACGTATATGAGCGACGAGGCGGACGCAGCGCCAAGACGTTCGTTGCTGTCATCGCGGTGTCACCGAGATATAAATGTTTACACATTGTTGTTTCGACTTTGGAGTGTGTTTGTGTGTGATATTGAGATTTAAACGAATGAGATTTGATATGTTTTTAAGCTTAAGTGGGAAAAACAATTAAGATGAAAGCGTATCGTTAACATTTGTAGTTTGCTTTAGGATATTATAGTAAATTAACTTATAGGCAAGTGTTGCGTTAAAGATATCCAGTAAAAGACTGCTCTATTTTAGACTGTCGCACTGTATTTTGATTATTTTATTTCTATAAATATAAACTGTGTTATTTATGTCAAACTCTAAAGCTCTGAGAATGGTTTGTATACTGAATGATGAATCTAAAAATGGTCCATTAAATTAAAGAGTAGCAGAATTTTGAGCCAAGACACCATTGCTAAACACTTTATGTCACAAGCATTTGGCGCATCTTAATAATTGCAGCTCCTATGTCATCTGCGTGTTGGGCGGTGTTGAGACTGGCGCTTGCGGCCACACACCAAATTAAAATATTAAAATTTATTTAAATTAAATTAAAAAAATATTTTAAAAATTATTTGAATTATTAAAATTGGAAAAGGATTTTTACCATTAAACAATAAAAGTATAATATTTTTGTGAATATAAGAAAATTGTCATTATCGATAACTAAATCATCAACAAGCATGTTTATATAATAATAAAATAAAAATTGAAAAAAAACCTTTATTTTATACTAGCGATAATTAAACGTGAAATTAGTTGAAGAAGTTAAAATTGCAAGCACGTCAAAGAATAAAATACAGATGTCGACAGAAAACTGTAAATCTGATAAAAATAAAATGAAACAAGAGCTGAACCAGAAAAAGAAAAGATAGTAAAGCTAAAAGAACGCAGAATGCAATTCCAACAAAAATTGATGCAACTTATATTTGCTTATTTCCATCAATATATTTTTTTGTATTATTTAGGAAAAACTTTATTAAAATTAATGGAAAAACCGCATTTTTTACTCCTTATATACACGAAGTAAAGAAATTCTGTAATCATGTATTTTACAATTAATAATATTTTACCCAATCTTTTTGAAGATAATTTTAGCTGTCAATGATTCTTGCCGACCGTGTTTTATATAAAAATATGTATGTGTATTTCCTTGATTTTCCAAAAATGCATTTATGTTAAATTATATTTTTTTTAAAACTAACTTGATATAAAAAATGTATATATAATAAAAAAAATCATTTCTTTTTTTGATGTTAAAAGGTCAACATGAAAAATATAAAAAAATATTATAATATTTTTCATTTTAAAATAAATTTATACTAAATTTATAAAGTAAATGAAATATATTACATTATTAAAACGCTACAATATTAGGGGTATAGTTGTTGTCTTTATCGTATTATCTTTGACGTGGTCAATAGACAAACTCTGGAAATTAAGTCAAAATAAAAATATATATCTTATTGAAATACTAAATTTAAAATAATTTAAATTATTTGATTTTTTATTATTTGAAACCTATAATTGTATTTTTATGGATTTATAGCTTGTTTAGACAAATCAATGAAAACAATAACTTTTATTTATTCCTGTATTTGTTATAAGTGACTTTAAGTCACATCGTTGAATAATTCGTTATACGATACGATTAAGGTTAAAATTATGCATTTTATCAAATCTAAATAGT
Source organism: Bolitophila cinerea (assembly GCA_010015015.2). NCBI lineage: Eukaryota > Metazoa > Arthropoda > Insecta > Diptera > Mycetophilidae > Bolitophila > Bolitophila cinerea. The sequence goes on from JAAAKO020089262.1 coordinate 19,069, forward strand.
TTTAATACAAAAAAATATATTTAAGGAATAAGGGTATATCCCGTGAATATATTATAAATATTTTGACATTTTTTTAAAGAATGGGTTTATTAAATAAGTTTTAATATATTTTTTACAAAATTGTGGCCAAAACAAGCAATAAACTAAATTTAAAAAAATGTCACCAAACAAGTATACCTTAATAATGTGCACGTACAAAAATTGTTTTTTAGTGACAGTAACACAGTAACACAATTTTTTGTGTCACAATTTTATTTATGGGTACAATAAATTAAGCACGGTAACCATTTTTTTGTAACAATAATTTATTTATGATAACAAAACTTTGATGCAAACATTTTGTTATATTTACTGCACTTTTTTTAAAATAGGCACAATTTTTTAATTTTTTAACCCTGTAACGTGTAGGTTTTTTTGATTCTGCTCAAAAGTCAAAATAGGCGTTTGAGCAGAGAACGAAAGTAGATGATGTGAAGTACTCAAATACGATTTGTAGTCGTAAAAAAGATTGACCATTATAAATGATTGTATACAGTTTCAGTTTTCATAAAAAAACAAATTTTATTTTTAATTTGCATAAATTAAGAATCGACTGTTTTAAATTGTTTACAAATATTTTTTTGACGCAGGAAAGAAAAGAAAAATTAAATATTTGTTTCACGTGGTTTTTATCAGTATATTTTTATGTCTTTAGTGTTAATTTAAACTTGTTTTTACAATATCATTTTAATATGGCTATTCCTCGAGAAATACTTATAAATTGTTTAACTTTTGTGGTATTTAACTGGTTTACTTATTTTAAAAAACATTGAATAAAATGTTTTTGGTGAATTGTCATTTTCGACTAATTGTTTTTCGTTGAACAGACAACGTGATACACGCATTTTTGTCCACCATCATCTGCGCTAACCCGAAATGACTCATAAAGTTTTAATAAAAAAAATGTTTCCTATAAACGTACACATATTCTTTACATATACTCGTGTATATATATATATATATTATAGAAGAACACAAGATAAAGATTGTAACTAGTCACGCATAAAAAAAATATGTTTTTGGCATCACGCGCTGTTGATTTTTATATGAGAATTTATGACATTTATGTGAGCGGTCTATTTTTGAATAAAACACTCATACGCTCGTGTATTAAATAAATTAATATTATAATTTTGTTTCTTGGGTCGATGATTTGAAAAGAACATTTAAGAATCATTGAGTAAATCATAAGCTAAAGGTCTATGTATTTTTTAAAAGACATCTTCTTTCCATATAATATATATAGCGCATTAAAAAACCGCTCCACCACAAGAATCATTAAAATACACAATTTACTCGTTATATACAAAATTTGCAGAAATGACTGAAAGAACATCGCATTAGCGCAGCTGTTGTTTACAAAAAAAGCGCGGATTGTGTTATTTCGGGTGTGTGGTATTTTAATTGTTATAATGCGCGTACGCGCATCGAGAATATTTCTTACTGTGAATAGCGTATATATCTATAATAGATATACGAAATACCTTTGCGCGCACGTAAATTCTATAAGACGCACGCAGTGTCAGCAGTGTTTGACATAATGAGCGTCCAAACTTATTTTGGAATGCGAATACACGCAACGAATACGAGTCCGCGTCGGATGGTGGACGCATTTCTACGCTCGACTATATAAATTAGCACAATCACATGGGTCAAACATCGCAATGGCGCGTATAGTCCGATAATTTGTCAATGCCACCCGCGCTAATCCAGGGCATTAATTACATGCTTTAAAAATATTTGCGTACGCACATTCCTTTTAAATTCCTGATGGAGTTTTTTTTATTGTTTATATATAAATTGTACTCACCAACGACAGTTCCTTCGGTACTGGGCAACGGAAGTTTGTCTAGTGAGATCGTTCGGTATTTGTGCTCGATTCCGTTTCCGTTTGTCACTGCCTGTTGCTGCACTTCCTTACGAATGACCTGCTCATAAAAGTTAAAGATAAATATATCTTATCCTATGCATGCGATTAGTTTTATTCTTTATACCTCAAATTGTTCCTTGGACGACTGGTGCACAAACTTGCTGGACGTCTCTTCAAAGTACGATGATGACTCCTTTTGGACCTTCTTGTGGGTGTACGATTCCTCAAGCTTTTCGACGGCCTGCAAGTACAACGAATAATAACATTATTACACTTTGATTTATATAATTTTAAACGGGAATCACCCAAAACGCATTCTCTCAAGAGTATTTTCAAGTCAAGCTCAACAAACAAATCAACACACACACACACAAACTCAGCCAAAGTATTATTATTATTTTGTTGACGACAATAATTAAGACGCAACACGGCAACGAAGCGCAGCAGTGATCAAGATTTTGCGCTCGCGCGCATTATATGCATGTGCATATGAATTTGTATGTGCAATGTCATTATTTGCATACAGTAGAGTAGAGTACATTTCATGGATGCGTGCATGCATTTACGCGAAATTAATTGTAAATTTAGAGTGAAGAAGTAGGAAAGCAAAGTGCGGGCACCGTGGCGTCGACGTCGTCGGCGTCGTTTTGGTATTTGCGACAATAATGAATGCGTGACAACAATGTTCACGGCGCGGCCGGCGTGCGAAGTGTATTAATGGCGTGCAGAGGATGGCGGACGGCTGAAAGTCTTGTACATTCTGTATTTGTTATTGTTATTTGTTGTCGTTTTTGTTGTTGTTGGCGGGTGTACCACATATTTCATAGAGACTTAAAATGGAAATTACGCATTTTAGAGGTTTTTTCGTGAAGCTTTTTAGTCTTATCGAAAAATTTAGTTGTTTGGGAATACATTTGAAAATCTGGATGATAGACAACTATGAGTAGAATTAAAACAGTCTCAAATAGTTTCAATGATATATATATATATACATGGATTTTGGAGCATAACAAAAGTGTGCTCGGTCATGCTCGAAGCACGCACTTGGAGCATGTTCGAGAGCATTCTCTGAGTATGCTCCACAGCACGAAAAAGCATGCTCGGAGCATAGACTCAAAGAATGCTCGTGCATGAGCACGGGCACTCACATCCCTATATATTAGGCTGGAGCTTACATTTTACTATAAATTTTAAATTGAGAATCAATGTAAACATTTTAATAAAAAAAGTTTTGATCTGATCGGTCTTCACTTAATTTTTTTTATGGCAATTTGGAGTTCTTAGTTAATCAAAATTGTTTAATCAATCAGACTTCACTGCGAAGATATGGAGAATATGTAGCTATTGTTTGAAATCTATATA
>JAAAKO020089373.1:5184-22329 GCA_010015015.2 Bolitophila cinerea
AAATATATTTCCAACCCATGCATCGGTAATAATTACTTTACAGCCATTTTAATTTTGAATATCCTCAAACGTTTTTAATAACTTAAGATATGACTTACTTTTTATTTTTAAACTTTTTAATAAAACTTTAAAAACTTAGGCCATTTAAAAATCGTAGGCAGAGGTATAAGCTAAAATCTTATTTAAATAATACCACGTCCGTTAATTTTGTTTGTAAGACAGATTGATGATGTTTTGATTTTCGAACACAATTTAATATGTAAATTGGGGTTATTTACATGTACACTTTTAACGAATAAGAAAAACGATCCTACTTGACATAATTTAACTTATTAAAATTATTAGGTGTGTGTGTACCACCTATGCTTGTTTTTTACTGCCGTAACAAATAATAATATTAATAAATAATATTAATATAATTAAAATCAATAATAATTGCCGGAGAATATTCGCCTTTTAATTCTGCTTGCCAAATTTTTGATTTTTTTTCCTTTTGATTACATGTTACTTTTTTTAGGATCATTAAAACAACGTTTTTAAAGTTAATTGGAATCGAAATGTGCTTAAAAGTTAAAATAATTGTATTTTTAATTTATTGTACTTTTAAAGTCAGTTATTTTTATTAAATCTCACATAAATTCAAATTAATTAATAAAATCTTGATTCCAAAGCATATTTTAGAGAATAACGCAATTAGGATAAACTTTGGAAAAAATTAGATAATTTGAATGATAGTTATATATTATAAACATAATTAAACATATTTTTGGTTATTTTACGTAACCTTTAATTGTATAATATGTTTTATTTAATTATAATAAATCGTGTTCTCTATCAATGTTAAAAAATATAGTTCGTGTACTATAGATTAATTTTAAACTTAACTATTATGTTCGCAATTCAAAAGAATTTTACGGGAACCCCCACTCCCCGCCATTATAACATATATTTAATTGCTATTTAATAAATCTATTACAAACAAGAAATTATCTCGCTTTTATGTAAGTGGGACGCAATATTCGTTAGTATTAAATTTATATTTAACATACATGTTTCTAGCACAATCATATACACATACACATACACATACACATACACACACAAACACACACAACATCACACAGAAGCTAATATAACACATAAAACAATCTCTTTGGGCTCAATATATTAATTATTTACTCAACACTTGAGTTTGCGCGTGCGCGCTCACAAAGTAAAGTTATAATAAATAAAACGCTTACGCTTTTAACGCTTTTGTAAAGATATTAGTACAATTTGTAAATCTTAACAGGCAAGTAATTTGTCTTTTGTATTACTTATTAATTACGTTTGCTTATTATATATTATATAGTATATTATTATATGTGAATATATGTACTATATGTCGTTTCTTGTGCAAAAGATCTTTCTCGCTTCGACAGTATTAAATCAATATTTAGATTCAAGGGAACGAATGTACCTTTTCGCCAATACTCACACGTGCAAATAATGATTGTGTATATTTTTCAAATGTACGTATGTGTGTATAAGAGAGCCACGACAAACTAATGTAATTTGGAATTCTACGGTATATACATAAACATATACGATATATATGTATATATGTGTATATATGTATTTGTATTGCACACACTATATTTGATATTTTCTATGAAAACACACGTATGAGAAAACGACTAACATATATATATTTTACTGTACATTACAGTGTACGCATTGGATCAATATTTTCTTAAACATATATGTACATATTATATTATACACATTTATTATTCTAAGCTTGAACATTACTTGCTTGTCATTCTCTTTTTCTCTGTAACTCGAGGTTTACTTTCGAGAGGAGACACTGAAGGCAAACCGCAATCGCGCAACAAACATTTTCACTTAATACAAACATTTATAAAATACTACTAGTATACGTATATATACCACAAACAAAATTATGCGTGAACCACAGAATATTAGGCGGTTTAACTAAAGAATTGCCGCACTTTGCGGTTTTCACGCACGCCCGCACGCCCTTACACACACGATCTTCTTGGATTGTCATTTGGTGATAGCTCTATGGCTATAGCTAAAGCTACTCAGGAACACTGTATGAAATTCTTGTAGGTTATTCAAGATTTTATTGGAGGCCAATTTTGGGAAAACTCAATTTGGACACCCTCTTGCCAGTGCGCCAGATAACCTCGTTTCGAAGTTAATGTTATTTTGAACCCCTTAAATGTGCGTCTGAATCTGAATTACATTTTATACGCAGTTACTTATTGTATCTCTATATAGATATAAATGCGTACATATAATATAGCTTATTGTGTATTTAGTGAATTATATATAGTTCTATATAAACGGTATATACAAGCTAAATTTTATCAGCCACTCACTCTGAACGTTTACAATGGCCGTCGCTTCGCTTTGCACCACGGATAAAAGGTCGGATACAATAATATTTTTGTAGCACACCCGGTGCGGATGATTCAATTGGGAAAGGGTTGCCTTTTACTTTCCGCACGTCTAATATTTATTTAGTCGTATTGCTGATTAAATAGAATATTATTGAATGTTTTAAAATTAAAATAACAGTAAATTGGCAGGTGTTTGTATATTAATTTGGTTTGGTATATTTTACATAAAAGAATATTTTATAATATATTGAATAAATTATAAAATATTCTTTTATTTTCATTTACTCCTACATAAGTAATAGGTTCTTATAATAATAATAAATATAAAAATAAAAAAAGGGTTACCAGAAACCCATTTTTGTTGTATTACGAAAAGGTTTTGAAACCAAGAATAAGATATTGTTACCGTGAATTTTGGTAGTCCTTTTGTACTTTTTTTGTTAATCTTGATTGGTCAATTCTTTTTGACGAAAAATATTGTTTTTTTTTTGTACAATTTTGTTTTGACACAGTTTATTGTTATCTTGTTATCCTGTTAAAAATTAAAACATAAACAAAGAAATCAAATTTAGCACCCCTAAAAATATTTTCTTGTCCACAAAACAATTTAAAATATTTCACATTGACTATGTAATATAAAATTACGCTCCAAATAATAAAACATGCTTATGTTTTAATCAATTTAATATTATATGATCCTTAAAATTAAAAGATCATGTCCATGTCCATGAAAATTATGCGCGTTCTTGTATTTAATTTAATGTCCCTTTTATAGTCTGTATACCGAAATAACTTCCATGGACCTTTTGTCCATTTAAAATAATTTCTTTAAAATATAAATAGTAATCTTTTTTATAATATTTTTTGATAAACAAAAATCAGGCATAAAACTACCATATACTAACAATCGCCATTACTTTCTAAATTTTTACCTGGAAATCAGGGAATGGAAAGGAATAGAAGTTATTAAAATGTTACACAAGTGAATTTAATCAAAACCCAAATTTTTTAATTATTTTAAGCAAAAAACTAAATTTATAACAGTTACGATTACGTTAACGGCAATTCCAGCTAACCAGCCATTTGGGCAAACGGTCATTCAGTTAAATAAAAAGATAATTCATTCAAATGTCATTCTGACAAACGGCGTTTAGCAAAATGAAATTGTACCATGACAACCACGTTTAATTTGCAAATTAGTCAAATTAAAAAAAATAGTCACTGTGTAAACACTGTATTTTTCCAATTCTACCCAAAATATAATTGTTTTGATCATCATCGAACGCTTTTTTATGTGCTTCTACTGGTAATTTGTAGCCAGATAACAATTAAAAAGGTTAGCTCCTCCATTAATATATTAGGATCATTTATTTCCGTCTCATCTGATAAAAATTGACTAAAAAGGATTGGCAGATTGGATGAGATAATATCTCTCTCATACCCATGTCCTATGTGGGATATATCTACTATATCATCGCACATTTGACACGTGACCATTTTACGGGTTGACACGATTGTTCAGATCACGATTATTGTGCCGCTTATGCTGAACTGGTAAAGTCTTGAAACTTATTTGTTATACTTATTATGAGCACTCTCAACACATCCCCGATTGTTAGGAGTTATAATTTTCCTTGAAGCGAATCTAACAGATTTTGCAATGCAAATATACATTTTTTGAGATATAAGATCTTTCTATTATTCGTAAACGGGATATTATTTATAACTCAGAAGCCAACAGAATTTTAGGTTCATAAGCTTATAATAAAATTGATCAGAATATTGAATTTGTCGAAAATAACTGGAGCAACATTTTAATTTCTGGCAGATCCTGAAAAATCTGTGTAGACTATAAGCCTGACTACATTCGTCTGCATGATATGTTTTTATAACTGTATTTTTATTTTTCAAATAGCTTTTTCATATGTTATGCATGGTCTACGTTCACGGTCCTCTTCGCCATTACCCGAGTTAGAATGAAATTGCTGCCCATTGGGTATTCAAATGTTGCAAATAGGGTTCTGACAAAAATAGATCGATAAAAACCACGACAAATATCATGATACCTCTGGTATAAAAGCTTAAAGAGCTTTACAGAGGCGGTAAGGACCAAAAGACCAAGAGACTAAAGACCAAAATATATGTTTTATATTTTATACGTTTTTATTTTAAATATATTATAATTTAATTTGAGGGCTAATTTCTCTTTAAAAAAATGTAGAAACCCAGATAAGACCTACATACTATTTTATTTTTTAGCGCCTAAAAGGTTTGCGCAAATGAATTCAAATGGTTGTAGAATATTGCTAACATATGGAGGAATAGTCAGTAAAAATAAATTTCGATTATTGTTCAGTGGTTTTTCACGAATGTCATTGTAAGGTTGGTGAATTTAAAAGTGAACGGACATGGATCGAACAAAGTGAAAATTATTTTTGTTAAATAGATTTTTTTTTATCAATTAACATTTTCGAATAGCCGAAAGTATTACTAATTAGATACAAGATTTTTTTTAATTATTTATCGTTTTTAATATATTTTGATGTATATGGAACACTGATAAAATTTAGTACAACACTATTTATATTTTTTTATATTTTATTTTTATTAAAAATATTAATATTTTAAAAACAGTTTTGAAATGAAATATTTTTTTTTTTTTTTTAATTATAAGAGGTATTTTAGTTTTTGTAAAATATTTGTATTTATAAATACTATTATGATTTTTTAAATAGCTTTTTGAAAATATAGTATCTTCAAAATATAAAATTGTAAAATACTTATATTAAAATTAAACTTAAAATAGTAGTATTTTAATAGAATTAAAAATATTAGTATTTAAAATACAGCATAATTCTAAGGTACTACATGATATATCATTTTTGGTTAGATATCTTACACTAAAACAAATTGTTGATATTAAAAAAACAATGTTAAATAATACGTATAAATAAAATTATTATATATTTTAAAGGGGGCGCTCTAAAAAACCAAGCTCAAAAATTAAATAAATATTTTTATTTTAAAAAAAATTATACATTTCTGACATTGATTCACTGTGAATTTGAAAAAAACAAACAATACACACATTTCTTAAGAAAAGAAATTTAAAATAAAAATGTAAATCAAATTTGAATTAAAATGCAACTACTTAAAAGAAAACAACGGTGTTTATCAACGCACCATAATAAGTCAAATTAGTTCATTTAAGTATTCATGTCTAGTAATCGATACTTTTTGGGTTGCACTTAACTTAAATCTACAATAGTGTTTGAGTTGATATCACACCTACTACTTAAATACACATCATAATATGATATTTATATAGTTTACATTGTACATATATACAATACGTGAATTGCGTGTTGTAATTTCTATACGCATACTTATAATAGTTTACACAAGAGTTTGAGTCTGCATGCCGCCGGCCGTATTATATGATATATATATACGCAAGAGCAAAGTGTTGTATATATTCAAAAGGTTTTCAACAATTTGTAACCGGATACGATTTTCCTTCATACTTCTATTTACAGGCCCGCCAATCTGAATTTCTGACATTCTGATATGTTGCTTCGTTGGCGATTCGGAAAGCCCTTAAAATCACACAAGTTTTGTTCAAATAGGCGTTCGACACACGCGAGGGATATAAGCAGAGGACACCAGGCATCAAATTTCATTTGAACTTTTATTTATACAGTGATGCGACGAAGACGCGAAAGAACGCATCAAACAACCCATTAAGTGCGTATATAGTAGTTGGTCAGCGTGCGTGCGGTTTGATTGTCTATCCTCTATTAGATAAATAATAAAATATCTTACATTCCAGATTTCACATAACATAATACTATATATAGCTGAGTCACTTGGCATATACATAATATACTGTAGAATCTCGGAAAACAAGAATTTGTCCGATGATATAATATATAAACATTTTATGGGCATATTTGTTCTGTGACTTATTCAGTAGCTCAGCATTTTTACACGTGCTTTATTCTATAAGGAATTTTTGATGGTAAACAACACTAAAAAAATATTGTAGTATTTGTATATTATAAAAAATAATATCAACATACTATATATATATATTTATATGTATATGTATTATGCATAGGTATATGTGATTATGGGCGCATTGGAATGCAGTGTCATCGGTTTTGTATTGTATATACAATTATAATACATAAATATGTACTGTACATTTTGAGTAACATATCAATTTACAATTTTAAAATTTAAATGTTAGTATATTTTTTTGTAATAATGTATATGTAAGCTGTTTTTATTACAATTAATTATATATGTTTTTAATAATTTATTAGGGGTTAACATTCAATCCTTTTGTTGTATTTTGCATTATTTTAAATTATTATACAATTCCATTGATTACTTTTTACCAGATTTTTCAACTATTATATTATTTCAATAAAATATATCTGCTTTCGTTTTAATTGAAAATCTATTGACTCGATTTAATTTAATTAAAATAAAAACAGATTGAAATTGAAACTAATGCTAAAACATACAGTAAATTTTCTCAATGCAATAAAATTGTAGAAACGTTTAAAACTTTTGAACAAGCTGTTTGTTTGTTTTTTGATGGATTATTTTATAAAATCAATATGCTTTAAATAAGATTAAATCAATTATTTCCATAGGTGGATAGACAAACCCAAGCGCAAAATAACTGACTTACCCCAAAAATAATTGATTTTACTAAGGACTTTCTTTCCGTGTATTTCGATCATATTATACAAATCATGATGTACAAACAAATAAATCAATATCTGAGCGATAGCAAAAAAGCACTAAGGTCTTTTGCTCAGGATTTAAACGCATAAAAGTGAATGTGCAAATAAATTAGGAAAAACAGGAAAATCAATTTGCAGATTGTTGTGTATGTGTGAGTATGTGTGTGTGTGTGCCAAAGATTATAAAAAATAGAAAATCTCAAGCGAGTTTTCGAGAGAGTATAAGCTTTTATGCGCGCATTAATACAAATGCGGTGTGTGTGTCGATGATGTATGCTGCTGTGCGATTTATATACTGTATATACATACACATTTGGATTTATAAATATACAATATACATATTATATACCTATATTAATATTATGTACAGATGAGCAAGTTCGCAAACATATATTTTTATGTAAACATGTGCGCAAGTGTTGAATGCTGCGAATTTGCCGCTAGCGCATTTGTTTACACTATATTGATATATTTATACATATATATAAGTATATATACATAATATATATAAGTATATTCCACGCTCCGGAATATGTAAACAGTGCCCGACGCGACGCAGCATAGACGCTGATTCGCATAGGGCAAATACATTTTTTTGTTCCCGCTCACTTTATGTGGATTATGTCCGTATTTACAATCGATTTGGATTAAGATAATGAACTTACACTAATATATATACTATTTATTTTATTGAGATTATAAAAAAAAACACTTACTTGCAAAACGCGGATCGTTAGCTGTGGAGCCGTACCATCCGGCAGAGCTGCGCATGTCCGTGTAATGGCCGGCTAACGAAAGATTATCGGTGGGGCCGCAGTAGCTCTGCACGCCCGGACTGTGGTAGAGCGGTCCCATTCCGTACGGATTGGCCATGCCTGAACTGGGTCCTAAGGCACTTGGTGAATTTACGCTGCTTCCACTCGAGTTTGATCTGAAATTCAGAATGGTTTTTGATTAGAGTGGATTGAATTATATGTTTTAATATTTAATAAACGTTGCACCACTTTATTTAAATTGTAATTAGTAATTACACATAAGAAAAAAAAACTTAACTGTACTGCAAAAGTACTATTTATATTGTAATAATTATGCTAAATACAAATTAATACAATTACAATTACTATTACAATATATTTTTTTAAAATAATGAACCATCCGTTATCAAATTTGTTATTGAATGGAAAAAAATTTCAGCACTTTTCAATTCAATATATAAATTTAATAATATTAAAATTTGATTAAAATATTCTAAACTCTAATAGCACAAACACTCGTTTAAATTTTGAAAATAATTTAATATTACCGTTATTGTTAAAGACTACTTACTCACTTTGCGATAAAACGTAATTTATAATTATAATTAAAATATTAATTTACTACTTATATTTTGTTTATCAAGATTCAAAGTTATTGGAAACAAATTTATCATTTGTTTATGTTACACGAAGTTGTATTTTTAATTTGTACTAAATGTATCGTACATCGCATTAAATATGTATTGCATTTATATATGTTCAAAATGTTCAAAGATTTATTCGATTTAGCGTTATTATTTTATTATTTAAATTTTTAATATATCCAAATTATTTAAAATATATCTTTATTATATTAAAACTTTTTTTAACGAATAACATTTTATTTTACAACTAACTTTTATTCTGATAATTTGAAATATTTTGTATTTTTTATCAAATAAAACAAATTAATTATTATTATAATTATTTTGTTAAGGACAATATAATTTTTATTTTAGATATTTGTAAAAAAACATTTATTAGAAAGCTTATAATTGATAAAAATAAATAATAAAATGTATACATTAAGAAAAAATGTATTTTAGTTTGATGTCTTTTGTTGAAACTGAAATATATTATATATTTTTGAATTAAATTAAACTTTACTTTAAATCAAGTGATACCAAAATATTTTTATTATTTCCATAAATAAATAAATATTTTTCGGTTTTACAATTTAATATTTATTTTATTTAATATAAAATAATAAAAAAAATATTTATAAGATTATATTTATTTATATATAATTTAATATAAAATATAAAATGTAGTTTTGAATTACATTTTCAGAAAAAGACCTGATTTGATATTTATATATGCATAAGAACTAACAAAAAATACTGATTGAGAAAACATGTTAATAAACTATTATATTATTAGCATACTGATGTTAAAATATATTTTATAATCTGGCTTACGCATTATCTTTCTAAACTAAATATTTTATACTAAATATATTCAAGTAAATTGTCGCGCTTTTTGCGGCATTCAACTTACTCAAAATAAACAAACCTGTAAGGCGATGGCGGATTCGTGCCGAGCTCCAGTTTCCGGTACGATTCCTCAATGGGACTCAAAATATCCGTAACGCTGAACGGCGTCGAGTGATTGTGCAACGAATTATGTTGTTGCAGACTCTGCAAATGCTGTAGACTGGTGAGTTGCTGTTGATGATGATGATGATGGTGATGATGCTGCTGATGCTGGTTCGTCGATTTTGGCGAAAGGCTCATAACCAGATCGACGCCATTTAAGTCGGGCAGGAGTCCGTGCTCGTGATCAGGATCCTCCGCGAAGCCGACCGAATTACTAGCCAACGTGGTGGACATACGGTTCGGTGCGTAAAGTGCGTGTGTGCGGAGACTGCAGTGAATATTTATTCTAGTCTCTAGAGAGCACTCGCGCACTCGTTTTGGATCTCACTAACTAAAATTCACCGTGCTTATAATAAGCTCTACACATATGTTAAAACTATAAATATCCTTTTGAAAATTCCTTACTCGTTCACTCTGCAAATACTTATATTGGTTTCTAGTATTTAAACTTTACACAAATTCCATGCATTCCTTTAAGTTGTTGTTGTATATATTAATTATACCAAATCAAACCGGCCGCTCGCGCGCTTCCGACGGACGTGAAAACGCACTTTGCGTAAGAATTAGCACCAATTTCGTTTACTAAATATTCTTATCTTCCGATTTGCGGCCGACGGCGACACGGCGCACAAACTTTAGCACTTAATCGCACACGCGAAAAACTTTTGATTTTCACTTGTATATACACAAAACGGACGACACAAGTATAGAAAATAGTAACGACGCGGTTGACGATTCAGACGAAATTAATAAGAATAATATTATATTATATAAATAACAACAAAATTCAACACCTTTTTGGCGACGATATCCACTCGACACAAATTCGTCAAATGAAATAAGAGGTCTACAATGCACTGAGGAGTACTTCTCAGATGGCTTCTGATAGCCCTCCAGACGGCTCTCGTACATGTGTGAACACCAATCTGAACGAGGCGTCAACGCAGCACGGAACAACCTTTGGCTGTATGGGACAAAGTATGCCCAAGTATACGGGCTCACGATTGGATTATGAGGGCTCTTGAACGGGTGGGGCGGGGCACACGATGATGCTATCCAACCAGATGGCTTGTATACATGTTATTGCTATGCAGTCACTCTCGCACACACACATACACACACACTGTTATTACCCACACGGGTTTTTTTGTTTGATAGTGTGTGTCATATATGCTAACATGGTACCCGTTCACTGCAGGTATTTATAAGTATCCCAATTGGTAAGTATATATGTGTGTGTGTGTGTTCTATTGCATAAATGCGAAGCGACGGACTGTGCCATGATTTATGTTGTTTCATTTATGCTGTATTGCGTGTGTGAGTATGAGTGAATGTGAGTTGGAGAGTGTTTGGAGAGACAGAGACAGAATACACATTGCTTTTCTGATGTATATACAATATAAAACTATATACTTATATATATATATATACACATATATGTGTGTATGTGTCTGGAAAAGCATATAACTTATGTAGGGTTGCGATTGCGAGTGAAAAACATGCTCGACTATTGTGTCTGCACCAGCACAGCGCATAATATAGTACATTTTATGCGTATGTATTTCATTGGAGATTCAAATAAAAAAATATATGTATTGCGCAATATGTATATGTATATATATTATATATGTGAGTGTGTATTTGAGCGACATTCAAACTTTGTATAAATGTGTGTGTGTGTGTGTGTGTGTGTAAGGAATAGGAAAATATTTTATAATATGTAGTGATGCGTATACGTTCGCATATGTGTGCGTGTTCCGGGTTTAAGGTTCAGACAGACTACTTCATAACTCGAGAATGCGCCAACAAAGATGCGGTATATACACATAAAATGTATGTATTTAAACCTATATATATTTTGTGTTTTTATGTATAAAGTCCTGTGTTTGTGTTGGTTTCGAATCTATATTGCGTAATTACATTACATTCTCCTGGAGTTTTTAAGGTCAAGCTATGATTTTTGTATTATTTATGTTTGTATATTAGTCTGTTTTTTCCTTCTCTTTATTTTCTTTATTGAGGTTACATGAATCTAGAACAGATTTAATTCATATATGCTAATATAGTAAATATATGTGTGTTATATACTATGTATTCAGATGAAATATGATTCAATTTTGATAAAATGAATATAAATAATATCTTCGGAACAGAGTTTTTTCATAAAGTAAAATAAAGTAAAACACAAAAATTCAAAATGTTATCTTTATATTGATAATAAGGTTAATAATATTTTTTTAATGTTTAATCTAAAGATAAATGCAGAAAAGAAGAAAACTAAGCATAACTTTTTATTATTAGTATAGAACATATTTATATTCAGGTCTTTACTTATTTATTTATAATGAATTTTTGTTCGAGGATGATAGCTACTATTTTTCGCTTAATGAATAATTTTGGCGCTTCCAAAAGTATATCGCTTTTGAAACGCTTTAGCCATAGAGCCTCTTGAATTGCTGCAACCATCGACATAAATTCTGCATCCGTAGTCGGCAACGCAATTGTTGGTTGTTTCCGAGTAGCTCATGATATAGCCTTGTTATACAAAAAATAATCCAGTTGTTGATCGTCGCTCATCTTGATCACCGGCCCAATCTGCATCACAATAACCAACCATTTCGCTTTGACCATCTTTACAATACATTAACTTTTATCCTTTCAGATATCGAAGTACTCTTTTCACTGCGTTTCAATGTGCATTTCCATAATTTGTGTTATATCGACTTAAAGAACTTATTGCAAAGCCAATCATGTTGAATCGTATCAAAATGTCTAATAAAATTGTTTTTGATCAATTGAAATCGAACCATGTGCATTCCGCACAATATTCATGCCAAGCACGGATGATACGACACCCATATCTTTCATTTTGAAATAAATTGATATATCTTTCTTCAATTTTGTTATCATAGTGGCATTACTACCAAAGATCAAAATGTCATCTACGTAGACAGCCAGAATAATTGTATTCCGCTCCGTGTGCCTAAAATATATGCACAAATCGATTGATGATCGTATGAAACCCAACTTTTTTGTCAATACACCATTTATTTTTTTATTCCATACTCTGCACGGATTGCAAAGGCAACAAAGACTTTTTCAATCGACAAACCTTCTTCGTCTTGTCCGAAAAACATATTGGTTGACGCATATAAATTTCTTCTTCTAATTCACCTTGTAAGAATGCCATCACTGCATCCATGTGATAAATAACTAAGTCATATTTTTTTAATCGATGAATAACATTGAACTGTAGAATAAGTTTCATCGCAATCGATACATTGGATTTGGAATAGTCTTTTGCGACTAGACGAGCCTTATAACGTTTGATATCACCAGTTGAGTTTCGTTTTACTTTAAAAACTCTCTTTTACCGATAGCCTATCGACCAACTGGTAAATCTGTTAATATTTCCGGCAATCAAACCAATAACTTCGTCGTTATCTTCGTATAGAGAATTCTCCATTACATTTCGACCATTATCACCCTCACTGAATTCGACATGCGAATCGATTCCAAATTTTTCTGATTCTTTTTCCATATCAAATTCGTTTTCATGTGATTCAGCATACGTGATTTTCATTAACATCTACAACGTCAATTTGCCCTTACTGGCTTCATTTTGGTAGCAGAGCGTGGTTAAGATCCACGCAGTGGAAGTGTGCTGTGCCCATAACCTATTATTAGTAGAATTATTTATATTCAGGTCTTGTTTGATAGATTTATTTATAATACATTTTCTTTATGTCAATAGTAATATAATATTATTAAATTTTCCTTGTTTCTCATTTATATTTAAATAAAATATATCTTATTATACTTTCAAAAAACACAAACAACTATTTAATATACACAGTTTTATATACGATAATTTTTTCTTTGTTTAACTGTCTCACATTTTTACAGTTTTTAAATTAAAAGTGGAATCACGTAAAAAGGCGAAAGTTCGATATTGATAAAAGCCAGATTAAATTGGCAATAAATTTTGTACATGCCTTTTTTCAATTCAAATAAGAATATACTGTTTCGATTAGTATCAAACGATCGCTTCTTTACGTGATCCCACTGTAAACCATTGTAATTAAAAAAATAAGTTAAGCTTACGTAAAAAAAATGGAAGTTTTTTTTTATTTTTTTTTTTATTTGTCGTCCATTAAATACATCAATGAAAATTTAACAATATTTTACAAAATACCATAATCTTGTAATAAAATAAAAGCAAGGTTTTTATATAATTAAAATATTAGTTTAACGTTACACTCACACGCGTATTTTGATTTTTGCTTTATTGCCATATGAGGCTCATATAATATTCTCAACTCGTCAAACATTGATGTAATTCCAAACTAAAAAAATCTCTAAAAACTAAAAACAATTTAACACTGATATATATTATTTTTTTATCATTTTTACAAATACTAACACCGCAAAAAAAAAAAATATATATATATATATATGTATAAAAATGGAAATAATTCTTTATAAAAAGTCTTTGTCTTTGAACACCCTTTGAAAAAGGTGGAATTTGTGCTGTATTCCCGTTTGCTAATTTGCAGCTAAACTGGAAGCATTCATAAAACACGCATATATGAACTCATCAACTCATCCATAGATGCGGACAAAAAGTCTAATACGTATTCAAACACAAATATGAAATGAAAGTTTGAGTATATACTTAAAAGCTCTTCATGTGGTTAGTACTTTACATACTCGTATACTAAATATATATATATATATATATATATTTATATAGTGTATATGTGTTCTCATATATCACACTCATATACTATATGTAAAAGTGTATATATTTTATATACATATATATCACAGAAGACTCTCTGGGCCACTCAAAGCTCGTCGGGCCGCATTGAAGCATCCTCAAATGACACCTATTGGATGGACGTCAGTCCGATTCATATGGCTGCTGTTCGTGGTGCGGACTCACACATAATATGCTCCTCTCTTCGACTGTCTGCAATACATAATACATATGTTTTATAATGCATGTAGCACACAGATATATAAGTATATAATATTGCAATATGATTTGTACACAAGCAAAAAAAATCACACTATATAGTGCATGCTATGTGATATAATATATGCAATGCAATTAAGTGCATTGCATTTTAATAATTTGCGTTTAGTAAAAAAGATTAAATATACATACACATATACACATTTGTACTATATATTTTACCATATACCATATATACATTCAAAAAAATAGTAACTGGTAACTAAAGTATGTCATTAGAAGCTCTTACAATAATTGATAATAATTTTAGATAATGTGTAAATTAATGAGTATATAGTTTAAATATCGGCATTGTTTGAAATTATGACATTCAGCCGTATTCACACTCTAAATATTTTACGTTTTAGACCTTTTAGAAATTTTAGAACATTTTTAAAAACGATTTTCTCTTTTAAAAACTGTTTTCATTTAATTTGTTTTTAGCATATGATCTTAAACTTCAATTTTACGATAAAATCAACAAATATTTCATTTTTAGGAAACACATGAAACATTTTAGGAATGTTCTAAAATGTCTAAAAGGTCTAAAACCTAAAATATTTTGAGCGTGAATACAGCCGATTATAACTATATTCTAGTTTTATAAAATTTAATTTTTGTTATTTATATTTATTTTTTTTAACAATTTGTCTCGCTTTTGAAAAAATAATTAATTCGGGAATCATTTTTTTAATTCAAAATATATGCCCAAAAAGTTTTATCTCTAATTCAGTTTACTCCTTTTCTTGAATCAAAAATATCTCTTCATTGAGATTATAGTTTTTTAACTTCTGTGTGCCAGTTTTGGAATTTGTATCAATGGAATTCAACTTATCTAAATACTTTGGATTTACAATTTGTATTGAGGGTAAAGTTGTATTTGTATCTTGAAAAGAAATACTTTTTCATATTTGTATTAAATACTATTTATACACAATAATCGTAAAATGGACATAATCATCCCGATCCACCCTCTAAAAAATACTGTTTCGACAGTTCCTTGGTCTAAGGTGTCACAATGTTTAAAATCTTCCACCAATTTGAATGGAATATAGTTAAGTAAGTATAGTATTTAAGTCTTTAAGAGCGATCGAGTCGAATCGCTAGTGGAAGTTTTGCCACTACATATTAAAAAGATTAAATAAAAGCTCAATATTTTTAAATATTGTTCGTCTTAGGACAATATTTTCCAATCTTCGCATAATTATCAACAATTTTTTTTAAAGCTGGCAGACACATGATTTTGAAATCATTTATCTTGGGATGGTGTTGTACTTCTCCTTTTTGTTGAATTTGGGGATTATTATTGACAAAAAGTTGAAATTTATATCTAGCGGCTATCATGAAAAAATATTTTAGGGAAACGTCTCACGTCTGTCGAAAACTTTTAAAGAAATCTGATAAACAATATATATTGCATATCATTTAACCATCAATTTATGAACTTTAAAAGAAGTCTGATAAACTTGTAGATCAAGAAATTTATGAAGAAATTGGAATTTATCGTTTATTCACGATTTCACGGAAAGTAGTTTTGGAATCTATAAATAGTCACCTACAATCCTATACAAGGAGTTTTTGGATCCATTTTAGTCGCACCTATCATTGCTTGAGGAACACTGAGATGTGTTGTTTTGGATCCATGTTTTATTTACGGTAACGAAACGAATCAGTACAGAAACTCATCCTCGAATGAACATCCCTCAACAATTCTAACTACGTCTGTCCGTCCGTCATCTATGAGTGGTATCAGGGCCCAAACCCCTACCTCTTAGAGAATTGAAATTGGGTTTCCAAATTTAGAGTTAGAGTGGTCTATTACGCCAACAGTTTTTTTTAGTAGATATTAATTAAAAAAATAAACTAAATAGCCTCTTTACCTTATTTTGGTTTACATAGAAAATTATTTTACATGTGCCCGAAATGTTAAAGTTTTTTTTATTGTGTATTATGTATTATTATGTATTTAATATTATATGTAGATTAAACTACTTTCCGATAACTGATTTTTTCGCGAAAAACGTGTACATGCAATAACAAGAATCCAGCTAGGATATGATGTAAAAATAATTTAAATATTCGGTAAAGGATGTCCCAAAAACTATAAATTAAGTTTAAAAAAATACAAAAAGTGATAACAAGATAACTTTTTTTATAACTATAATAACAGGATAAACAAATGCATTAATTCATAGATATGAGCTACAAATATATGTAAAAATATGTTTTACTTGTAAATGTTCACTATAGTGTTCACTATAGTATATACTATGTTCAGTAGTATATGTATGTATAGAATAGAAGCCGTGAGTATGAGACACTTTTGTGTCTCGGAAATTCATCACTTTGTTTTTTACAAAACACTAACATTTTTTAGCTTTACTTACTTAAGTTTTTTGCTCCAACACAAAACCAAATGTTTTTTGAATTTTGTAGAGGTCACTCATTACCAAATGACAGTTGAGATCTGAATGAATCCCAATTTTGTTGCTGCAATTTATCTATTATTTATATATTTGGAGCTAAGGAGTATATATAAAGTGTACAAACAATTCTAATGCTTAAACGCTACATGGTGAA